>PVJS01002037.1:0-89133 GCA_004027185.1 Glis glis
AAAAAAAAAAAAAAAAAAAAAAAATCCAGTGCTTGGGCTACATCTTACCCCACGAGCAAAGATAACTCTGGAGTTGGTACTCAGAGAATCGGGACACTTCAAATTCTCAGGTGATTTTAATGTGCAGCCAAGTTTGAAAACTGATGAATTTGAGAATGTCTTCATTAATATCTCTCTCTACCCTTTCTTCTGTCTTCCTCCTCCTCCTGCTCCTTCTTCTCCTCTTTCTTCGTCTTCCTCTTTCTCCCTTTCTCTCCTCTTTCCTACTTTTCATTTCACCAAACCTAGGGCTCTTATGGAAGACAACGGTCCAAAAGACCTCAGTTAAACTATTTCCAGAGGTTAGTTGCTTTTCTAAATTCTCTAAAACTGTTGGCTGGACCAGCTAGATAAACTGCTAGAATCTTAACTGATGAAAATACCAAAAGCATATGCTGAAAAAGCAACAAGGTTCGGATTCAGGATTTTCTTCTCATGTGTCACAGTTTGGCTATTTGTGATCCTAAATTCACAGTGACAATTCCAAGAACATGGCCAGACATCAGCAAGCCTACACCCGAAGGCTACAATTCCACAGATTCACAGGGCACTGAGAAATGAAACTCTTCTCTAAAGTGCCACCCCTCTGTCTCAGTCTCCACTCTGAACTTCAGAATCAGAAGAAAAACTGAAATTTCTCACCCATGATTCTTTTTAACACAAGAGATGGGATGAAAGATTATGGGGGGAGAAGCAATCAAACTTTATCCTACAGACACCACAATCACCTACAGAGAGAGAACAAGCAGAATCATGAATCATAGTTGTGTGGAGACCCACAGGGAGGGCAGGCCAGCATCACAGAAAAGACTGAGCCCACATCCTGCACAGACACAATTGTGTAAGGTATGACTAGACAAAACACAATGCGCATGCTGCACATCTCGCTGCGCGGAAGTGCACCATATACGCATGCGCATGACCATGCCAAGGCCGTGCCACGCATGCGCACGTTCACACTGATGTGGACATGTGCCCTTTTGCGTGGAACCCTATATAGGGGACGAGCCAGAGAATAGAGTTGCTGTTTGTTCTTCTCCACTTGGGAGCTCCACGTACTTTTTTCTCCCGGGGACCTCTCCTACAACCACAGCTGGTCCTTGACTGGGCCCCTGACAGGTTCAAAATTTTTCTTCACTGAGATAAATATATTGGTTTCATAAAAATAATTTTGTTCTAATTATGCCATAGTTTGGATCTTTAATGTCTCCCAAAGGCCCATGTGTTTGGTCCCCATGAGGGCACTATTGGGAGGCGGTGGAAAATTTAAGAGGTGTGGCGTAGAGAGAGGTCTTCTGGTTATTGGGGGCGTGCCCTTGAATGGGAGAGCGGGACCCCAGCCCCTTCCTCGCTCTTTCTTTTGTTCACTTCCCATCCACCATGAGTGCCTGGCTTTGCTCCACCATGCACTCCCCGCCATGAGGTGCTGCCTTGCCACATGCACAAAAGCAATGGCGGCAACTGATCCATGGACCAAAACCCTCAAAGGTGTGAACCAAAATAACCTTCTCCCTTTATAAGTTGATTTTCTCAGGCATTTGTTACAGTGATGTAAAGCCGACACACACAAATTATAACTGATTTAAACATCAGTGTGCATCACGGTCAGTAAATTTCAAATTCTTGCATGCTGCACCCCTGAAACCATGTTCATGTTCAGTTATTATTTGCATTCCTCAAATTAGTAATGAGGTTGTGAGTCCCTTATTTAATCACATCTTGGAAAAGGAAAATCAATGCAATCATGATTACTTATAAATTTGCCAATGATTTTTTCCTAGTGATATTAGTCTCTGTTCTACATTTAACTGTGGCAATTATTTCACCTGTTAGCCATTCCATTCACAAAGTATAGATTTAATCAAAATGAAGGATACCAAATTTATCCAAATTTTAAGAATATATTTTTCCTGAACTACATCCTCTCTTGGGTTTTACATAATAAATTTTTCTAATTAATGACTATTTTCTTAGTCCATGTTTAGTGCTGAAGTTAAAATTATAAGCTGCCACAGTCATAAGCAACAATTGTTGGATCCAAAAGAATTTTAGGAATGTCACGAGGCCACTTTTTGAGTGTCAATGGCAACAGTGGTGTAATTGGTGGGTGGGCGTCACAGCTTCAGAACTCTTTGTTGATTTCCTTTTCATGGTGGACACTGGTTTTCCCTGCCAGAGGCTCAGTGGTTCCAGCGAGTAAAGCAGTCTGCTTCTCACACAGCAGTTACTGAGTGCAGCTTTGAGACTAGAGTTAAGATATTTGTGTTTTTCTATATCGCATATATACTGAATGGAGTTTGACTCATCCATAAAGAAGAACAAAATTATGTCACTGGCAGGAAAATGGGTGAAACTGGAGAATATCATGCTAGTGAGGTCAGCCAGACTCTGAAAATTAAGGGCTGCATGTTTTCTCTCATATGTGGAAGCTGGAACAAAAAATAGAAAAGAAAAGGGACCTCATAAAAATCAGGAGAGAAACCAGAAGAGTAGTTGAAGGGGACAGGGAAGGATAAAAGAAGGGAAAGAGGAGGTATGGGAAAAGAAACACAAAATACTGTTATGCTCATATATGAATGCACTACTACTGTAGACAATTACAATGCATCAATAAATTAAGAAAAAAGATATTTGTGTTTTTCTTTCATTACTTACCAGTGAAACTCTTAGCGCCCCTGTGGCTACTATACTCACATGTGTTAAGAATCACAGTAATCAGGGTGAACATTCTTGTCAGCTTGAAAGAATCGAAGTAAATATACAATCAGAAAAGAAAACGTTTTCCAGAATGTGAAGGTGACAACTGCTAGTATTCTATACTTTCTGAATTCTCCCTTGAAAAAAATGAATCACATAAAACTAGATACACACACACATACACACATATATTATGAACACATGTTTATGTTTTATTGATATATATACAATCATAATTCTGGCATAGTTTTAAGGGTGATTGTAACAAGTTCTTGTGTCCAAGATATTATTTTTGCTTTTTTACATGGTAAATGAAATGCATATTCATTATTTAAAAACTTAAATAACTCAAAAATGTTTAATGCAGAAATTGAAAGTTCTCTGTTTCATAATCTGATTTCATGTTGTTGAATATTCTTCTGGGTTTTTCAAACATATACATTGATATTTTTTCCCTCCAAAATAGGATCACATTATAGGTGTAGTTCTAAAACATCTTTGAATTTATTTTATTTCTACAATATAAGATGGTTTTTAATCTGTTTATTGATTTTTATGGTCTATAGTTTTATAGAGAATAGCTGATAAAAATCCTCTTGGTTCTTCCTCTATAGAAAGTGCCAAATGTGAATACTCCTTGTTCAAAAAATAAATATTTCTACATCAATTCATTCTACCAACTAACATTCCATAAAAATGTATAAGTGCCTCTAATTAAAATTAGGAACTGGCACTTTATAAATAGTTAAATTGCAGTCAAACAATGTATAAATAAGTGATACTTTAAAATAAAAATAACTAGTTCAACCACTATGGAGATCAGTGTGGAGATTCCTCAGAAAACTGGGAATGGATCCACCATATGATCCAGCTATACCACTACTAGGTATTATACCAATGGGATTGAATCTAGAAAACAACAGTAATATATACATACCCATGTTCATAGCAGCACAATTCACAGTGACCAAATTATGGAACCAGCCTAGATGTCCATCAACAGATGAATGGATTACAAAATTATGGGAAATACACACAATGGAATTCTACTCAGCAATAAAGAAGAGCAAAATAACAGCATTTGTAAGAAAATGGAAAGATCTGGAGAACATTATGTTAAGTGAATTAGCCAATCACAAAAAAAGAAGGGACATGTTTTCATTAATATGCGCAACTTAGAGAGTAGTGGGGACACAAAAGGGACTCCAATGACAATGGAGAACCCTCAGTGGTGCAAGGGAAGGGGTACAAGGGAAGGGGAAGGTTAAGAAAGAAGTGAATCTATGGAATTACTGTCATAAACAATGTGTATATATGAGATTATACCAACATCATTCTCAGTGCTACATGTGGGGGGGAGGCGGGGGGAGGGACACCAAGAGCTGTGTGCATGTATGTTAACACCAAACTGATACTCATTGTGATGTGAGACTACAATGAACCAATAAAAACATTAAAAAATGAAAAAAATAAAAAATAAATAAATAAATAAAATAAAAATAAATTAGGAGGTTCATAAGATAGGACAAGCAAGAGAAACAGAGAATCATACTACTTCTCCCCCTCTAATTCTGTGATGGACTGTTCTGACTAAGCAAGAATACTTGGGTGTGAATTAAATACCTTTCAAATTAGATTTACACTTTGGGTGTCATTCTGGCAATACCTTAGATGTGGTTGCTGCTCTGGCTACTTGAGCTCCAGTAAAATTTCAGAAAGGTAGAAATAAAGAGCAGTATCTGAATTAATCACTACACCAGAGGAGAAAGGCTTTCTGACAGTAAAGTATTCCAAACTACTCTTAAAATGAAAATAGCTTTGAAAGACCTTGGACTCTAAGAACCCAACAGCCTCATGCACCCTCATACAAGAGATTCTTAATTTGCAATGCACAAACAAAATAATAAATATTGGAATCGCCATTAAAGAAAGTGAGTAAGCCAGGTGGGGTGGTGCACACCTGTAATCCCAGTACTTGGGAGGCTGAGACAGGAGGATTGTAGGTTCGAGAACAGCCTTAGCAAGTTAGTGAGACTCTCAGCAACTTAGTAAAACCCTGTTACAAAGTAAAATATATTTTTTATATTTATATTTTTTATATTTATATTTATCGCCGCTCTGGGGGTATAGCTTGGAGGTAGAATGCCCCTGGGTTCAATCTGAAGGATGGAAGGAAGAGAGGAAGGGAGGGAGGGAGGCTATATTACTCCCATCTCACTGTTCCACACCACATGTTCAATCATCCATCCATAGGAAGTCCATGCTTACCCCTGCCTAACTACTGTTCCTCTCCCAGAGATACCTGCCCCTCATCTTTTCCTTAAATGCTACTTCTACAGCCATGCTCATAATCCCAGCTCAAGTTCAACATTCTATAAAACCTTTGCAGGCTAGTACCAACTCTCAATACTCTCCTTGTTGTACTGTAGCTCATCTCATAAATTGTACCACAATTCTTATAGAATTTGTGTGTGTGTGTGATACTGGGGATTGAACCTGGGGGCATTCTACCTCCCAGCTACACCCCCAGCCCTATTTTATTTTTATGTTGAAACAGGACCTTGCTAGATTGTTGAGAGTCTCACTACTTGCTGAAGTTGTCCTCGGAACCTGCGATCCACCTATCTCAGCCTCCCAATTACTAGGATTACAGGCGTGCGCCACCATGTCCAGCTTGTTTTATTTTCAATTGGTTGCTGTATCTGTATATTGGCTTGTAAATACACAGAAGGCAAAACTAATACTTTTAAAATCTTAAAATCTGTAGCACATCTTCATTAAGTACATGTTTGGTTAGGCTGTGACTTATTACCAGAATATTCTAAATGCAATTTACACAAAAGACTACATCATCCAGAGCTCTGCCCAGCACACATGGGAGATTATAATTTTCAGTGAGTGCCCGGGCTGTGTCAAGACAGGCCAGTGGGTTGTGAAGGCTGGCACTGACTGCTGAGGCTCACCTTGAATCTGGAGTCTTGATAGTGCCCTGTACTCTGCCCCTGCTCTGCTCACCGCTCTGGCTTCCTCTCGGAACCCTTGAATTGTCTTTAATCCAGTAAACTACTTGGAAGAAATTTTGTTTTGTTTCTGACGATCCCTTTTCACAATTTGCTGGATGATGGATGAAGACCGGCCTTCGGCTGGGATCTGCGTGTTAAGATTGATGTGCTCAGAGAGGCTGGAGCACTTTGGGAACAGATCCACAGGCACTCTACTGCATGGAAGACCAGCCAGCCAGAGGGACCCGGATCCTAGCAGCCCAAGCAGTCTGATACCCTCCGAACCTGAGTGCAGTTTCTGCCTCCCTGGGAATTTTCTCCTTTGTTTTGTGTTCCTAGCAAGGCTTTTTTTTTTTTTTTTTGTTATAACTTTGGTTTACTTCTAACTAAAGAGAATCATTTTACTGGAGTTCCCCCCCCCACTCAGTTTCTAATTTGTGTGTCCTTTGTTTCATAGCCAAGTTCTTTCTGAAATAAAATTCTGAGGTCATTTTCTGAAGCATATGGTTATGGCTGGTATTTGTACTTATTATTATAATGCTTTTTGGTCATAAACTTTACACCAATCATAAAATCACACATGCTAAAGACAGAAGGGATTTAAGAGCTACCTCTTTTATTGGTAGTCTCCTATAAACCAAACCAGCAGTTTTATCGATGTGTTTGTGAAGGAATTAGACGTCCTGATCTCCCCTGCTTCCGTAGTAAACAACATTTTAGGACTTGAAATGTATAAATTCCCCCTTTAATGACTTCTTTACCTGTACCCACAGCTTCTGCATGTTTTAAAACCTTCCACTTCTAACCGTT
Source organism: Glis glis (assembly GCA_004027185.1). Lineage (NCBI taxonomy): Eukaryota > Metazoa > Chordata > Mammalia > Rodentia > Gliridae > Glis > Glis glis. Next base: position 6,549 of record PVJS01002037.1, read on the forward strand.
TTGTGATTTCACCGATGATTTGCTGTTTAACCCATATTTGTTTCCAGCATGTGGAATTTGTTCTACTCTTTGTATTTTTGATCCCTTATTGTGTTGCACTTTGGTCAAATCACATTGCCCATGTGTTGTTGGTGGATTTTCTTTTAATATTTTGAAACTTTATTTGTGGCCTCAGATTTTCCATTTGGTGTCTCACTCAGGTGAGGTCATGCTGTGAAGATACTGAGCTTCCAATTATAACTTGTCTTCTCCCTGCACTGGGCCCGGTCACTGGAGCCCAGGCATAATTTTCCATTTTAAAAGCACAATGCTTAGCCGGGCGTGACGCACGCTTGTAATCCCTGTACCTGGGAGACTGAGACCAGAGGATCCGGGTTCGCGGCCAGCCTCAGCTGCTTAGTGAGGTCCTCTGCAACTTAGTGAGACCCTGTTTCAAAATAAAGAATAAAAGATAGGGATCTGGGTGTAGTTTGAAGGTAGAATGCCCCTGAGTTCAATTCCCAGTACCACAAAATAAATAAATAAATAAATAATAAAAAATTAAAAGCATAATGTTTGTGCATCATCTTTTACTTATGCCACACCACACATGGCAAAAAGTGTCCTTGACATGTCATATTCTATAGAGATCTATATGGGTGGACAGTCGTATGCTGGCTGCTCTATCACTGATAGCCAGAAAAAAAAGACAAATTTGTCATTTCTGGGGCTACCAGGGGTGTGTTTTCAGGTGAGCTGACTGGTGGTTTCATTTTATGCATGCATGTTGTAGACAGGAGGGTGGCTTTAGTACAAGACATGGTATAGATAGAGCTTATCTATATCAGAGATTGTGAATGTGCTGAGATGAGGTATGCTTGAATTTTAACGCTAGTTCCTCCATGTTGCCACCCTGAGCACGACAAGACCATAAGCTCCACTAAGAATGTTCGGCTTAAGGCAGGGTCGCCGTGAACTTTGCTAGCGCTGCACAATGTTTAACCTTGGCTTCTGTATCCCCACCGCTTTGCTTACGCAGATGTAGAAAATCCAAGTGATGTCAAATGTAAGGTAAACATATATTGTCTGGTCTAAGCCGGGCGTGGTGGCGCATGCTTGTAATCCCAGTACTTTGGGAGGCAGAGACTGGAGGATCCGGGTTCGCGGCCAGCCTCAGCTCTCTCTCCCTGTCTCTATCTCTCTCTTTCTCTCTCTCTCTCTCTACTTAGTGAGGCCCTCCGCAACTTCGTGAGACCCAGTTTCAAAATAAAGTATAAAAAATAGGGCCAGGGGTGTAGCGCAGAGGTAGAACGCCTCTGGGTTCAATCCCTGGTACCGCAAAAAAAAAAAAAAACATATATTGTCTGGTCTCAAGTGAGTTGTTTTCCATCATTCTAAAATTATGTGAACTTGAACTTTTGATCCTGTAAAACTGTACTTTTCCTATATAAGTGGCCGTCAATAGAGCCTCCGGGCTGCATTCACCAGGGGTGTAGCCCAATCGGTCGTAAAAAAATAAAGACCTCAAAATTGGATTTTGAGTCTGGTGTGTCTCTGTGAGTTTCCTCGTTACAGTGGGTCCTGTATCTCTCTTAGTTGTACTTGATATAAGACCATAAGTCATTGCTGCTCAAATATTTGTTGTTCCACTAACAACAGAGTCAAAAGGCATTCACATTGTGATATAAGGATCAATCTTTTTAGTTGTTCTTTCATTTCCATCAGAACTAATGGCAGGTGTCTTCATTGATGGTGTTAGTTATTTATTTATTAATTTATTTATTTATTTATTGCAGTACTGGGAATGGAACCCAGGAGCCTTCTACCTCCAAGCTACACCCCCAGCCCTATTTTTTTATTCTTTATTTTGAAACAGGGTCTCACTAAGTTGCTGGCCGCAAATCCGGATCCTCCTGTCTCAGCCTTCCAAGTACTGGGATTACAAGCCACCATGCCCAGCTCCAGACCTATTTTTTATTCTTTATTTTGAAACCGGGTCTCACTAAGTTGCAGAGGGCCTTGCTAAGTAGCTGAGGCTGGCCTCGAACCTGTGATCCTCCTGTCTCAGCCTCCCAAGTACTGGGATTACAAGCGTGGGCCACCACGCCTGGCTTGATGGTGTTATTTTAAAAAGGCAAGTCTGACTTGAATTTGGTGACTGTTCTAGTGAACGCTGTGGCCGTGGAACTTGCATTCTAGTCCCCTGTAGTTGTAGTTGATGTCTCCCACTTAGTGGGAGATAGTGTACTGGCTGCCGTGTTGCTGGTTTTAGGTGCTGGGTTGTGGGGAGAATTTAGGTGCTGGGTTGACGGGAGAAGATACATTTTGTGGAGAACTACTGACTTGTGAGAGGTCAGTGTTGCTTGGCATGAGAGATGGGGTGGCCTTTATACAAACTGTGGCATTAGAGGCTACTGAAAGGCAGATTACGCATAGATTTCTGCCATTACTAGATGTACTTCTTCAAATAAGATACTTGGTTGAATTCTCTGTAATTTCAGTTTCATTAATTGATGTTGTTCTTAAATTAAGAACAGTTGGTGGTGAATGATCAATTGTTGGTGAATGATCACGGTTTCTACTGCAGTGAGACAGGATTTCTACTAACATTCCTACTTCAGTGGTGCATATACATGCCGGAAGACAGGCCAAAAACACTCTCTATGCAGACCAGGTACTCATTTCTTATAAGAAAAAATATGTTAATCAATAAAATGTTGATTTCAAGACACTCAGATTAAAAACTCTTGAGCAATCTATTCCTCCTAAAATAGTAATCCTATTTGCCTCCCTAGTGATGAATTATTCTCTCACATTTTATTTACATATATATATATATATATATATATATATATATATATATATATATCTTTAATAAATCTATACTGTATAAACAGAAGCAGGTATCTCTACTTGTAGAAGAAACATCTCGGGCTCAGTGAAGTTAAGGAATATCCTCCGAGGTACACAGTAAATGCAGTAAAAATGTCAGTACCAACACCTGAATTCAATTCCTTGGGCCAACCCTCCATTAGCAGACAAATCTGCCCCAATTGGTCCAATTTCTGTCATATTTCTACTACCATGGTTAAGAATGTGACTCTGGAACCAGATTACCTATGCTCAAATTCCTGCTTTACTGCTTACTCAATGTATGACATTGATCAAAATTACTCTATGCTTCAGATTCCTTATCTGTAAAATGGAATAATAATAATGCCTACCTCGCAGCATGAGTATCATATGACTAATATACAAACAGAACTCAAAACAGTGCCTGCCATATGGTAAGCACTTGATCCATTTATGTTTTTATGATGATTACTATTAATTACTGTGCCCAGATCCCTTTTATATTCAAAATTGTGTTCAAATTGTGCTGTACCACAATTTTTAGCACTTCAACCATTTGTTCATGAAAAAGATCCATAATGACATGGAATTGTACTGTTGGGTATTTCAATGTTCTGAGGAAGTTACTGTGATTGAGTACTACAGAAAGAAACTCACCTCCAACTTGTTACAAATACAAGTTGATGGCCCAAAGAAATTTGCAACCCTATAGATTTATGGCACTAAATCGCTTTCCCTTGAGTTAGCTTGAGTTATTATAAGCATATTTGATATCCCCACCAGGAATTCACTCTTCTCCCATCCTGACTTACTTCAGATAGTCAACAAATTATTGACAAGGCAAGTTGGAGCCCGGCATGGTGGCGCACGCCTGTAATCCCAGTACTTGGGAGGCTGAGACCGGAGGATCACAGGTTGAAGGCCAACCTTAGCGAGGCCCTCAGCAACTTAGTGAGACCCTGTTTCAAAATAAAAAATATAATAGGGCTGGGGTATAGATTGGAGTTAGAATGCCCAGAGGAAGGAAGGAAGAAAGGAAGGAAGGAAGGAAGGAAGGCCTGTTCTTACTGTGACTCTGGTCTCTGCAGCCTCTGAAGTTCACACACACACACACACACATACACACACACACACACACACACACACACACTCCCTCACTTTCCAGACCAGATCACACTGAGCTGGGACTTCTCTCTGGGAGCATTTTGACTTAAGATCTCTGTGAGTGGGAAATGGACGAGTCCGGAGGTCTGAAGAGGCTGGCCCAGGCATATAAATTCAGAAGCCATTGGCCTACAGATGGGATTTCAAGCAATAAAATGAGATGGAAACACCAAGGGAGGGAATGTAGGTGGAGAAGACAACCAAGGACTCAACTCCCAGATTCCAATGGGAAGAGGTCAGGGAGAAGAACCGGAAGGAGACTGAGAACAGCCAGGGAGAAAAGTAGAAACCAAAAGGCCAGTTCATTCTGGAAGCCGCCATAGAGGGTGTACAGAAGAGAAGGGACAAACTATTATTGTAGGTAACACTCAGAGTAGAGTTGGAGGAGGAGGTAGAGTCAGGAGCTTCTCAGAATACCAAACCCCAAATCTTTATTATTCCAAAGGAAATGGGTTATCCTGGTGGAATGATGCAAAAACAAAACAAAATCACTATTACCATGAACACTGATTCACGTGTGTGTGTGTGTGTGTGTGTGTGTGTGTATGGGTGTGTGTGTGTGTGTGTGTGTGTGTATGGGTGTGTGTGTGGGTGTGTGTGTGTGTGTGTGTGTTGTGGCACTGGGGATTCAACCCAGGGGTGTTCTACCTCTGAACTATGCCCACAGCCTTATTTTATTTTTTATTTTAAACAAGGTCTTGCTAGGTTGCTGAGAGTCTTGCTAAGTTGCTGAGGCTGACCTCGAACCTGCAATCCTCCTGTCTCAGCTTCTCAAGTACTGGGATTACAAGCGTGCACCACCCCACCTGGCCTGCATTGACTTACTTATAAAAAATAATTTCAATCACTTAACAAAGTCTGTGGGCAAGTCCTTGTGACAGATGAATTTTAATAAAGAAAGGACCCTGGACAAGGTCTCTGAAGCCAGCACAAAAACACAAAGTGCCAAAGCAGGGACAGTAAGGGGAAATTTGAAATGTTCACATGCTTTACAAAATTAGTATTAAGTGAAATAAAATTTGTGAAAACTCCTAGAACATTTCCTACTTGGGAAATTACATGACCTAGGTTTAACGTTGTACTCAGAATTACCAGAGCCATTAGCTGTCTATTGTGATCTAATTAAACCCTTATCTCATAGTTGTTAACACAGGTCAATATCAATATTTAATTCTACAGTGTGCCCAAATCTTCCCAAGCCTAAAATTCCTGGATTGAAAGGAAAGTGTTTGTGTCCTATCCCTTCTAACCCACATACTTTGTGCTTCACACCGTTGAGATGTTAATTCTGGTGTAAAGCTGATGGTGATCTTGAAAGGGAGAATAAATAAAAAATATACTTCTAGGAAGAGGAAGCAGAGCTGGACTTTCATGGAAGGGAATAAATTGCAGGCCCCGGCAAGGGATGAGGTTAAAGAATAGATTAAAGTTCCCTAGCAGGCAAAGGGAAAAACCCGTCACCACTGTGCATAACAGAGGACAGAGCAGAATCAGGAAGCCTTCGGAGATTCCCAGGAGGGGAGGCCCATGTAATCCACAGCCTGCTTCTCTAGAGACTGCACTACCTTCCACCCGTGATGAGCAGGCATGGGAAAGACCCTCATGAAGGCCAAGGGCAAAACTAGCTCAGCCCTGGCCATGGAGCCCCAACCCCTGCCTGTCTGGGAGGCCCTGGCACAGGTGCAAGGATCCTGCTGTCTAGGTATTTTATGGCAGTATTAATGAGAATCAGCCTCTTTCACATTTGCGAGTAGTAAAAATATTTTTCTACCTATAAGTGCATAGAAATGCATTTTATTTATTTGTTTGTTTGTTTGTTTTGTGTGTGTGGTCCTGAGGATTGAACTCAGGGGCATTCTACCTCCGAACTACGCCCCCAGCCCTATTTTTATTGTTTTGAAACAGGGTCTCCCTAGGTTGCTGAGTCTTGCTACTTGCTGAGACTGACCTTGATTCTGTAATCCTCCTAGCTCCCAAATCCTGGGATTACAGGCGGCGTGCGCCACCACGCCTGGCCTAGAACTGCATTTTTTTTTTTTTTTGCGGTACCGGGGATTGAACCCAGGGGCGTTCTACCTCCGCGCTACACCCCCGGCCCTATTCTTTTATACTTTATTTTGAAACTAGGTCTCACGAAATTGCGGAGGGCCTCACTAGGTAGAGAGAGAGAGAGAGAGACGGAGAGAGAGAGAGAGAGAGAGAGAGAAAGCTGAGGCTGGCCGCGAACACGGATCCTCCGGTCTCCGCCTCCCAAAGTACCAGGATTACAAGCGTGCGCCACCACGCCCGGCTAGAACTGCATTTTAAACATACAGCTCCAAAAACCAGGGAGGCGCATACAAAATGAAACATGAAATTGCTCTTGAAGAATAAATAACAATAAAGGCTATTCGACTATTCTTTTCTGACTTTATGCTTTTACACTTTTAGTTCCTTGTCCAAACTTCACAAGTTCAAAGTAAGAACTGTAACAATAATAGACCCTCATAATATAACCGTCATTTTAATCATCTAGCCTGAAATAATCATATAGCAGAGAGTGTCATCACTTAGCTTCTGGCTGATGCTAGTATTTGCAGCTGCCACGGAAACAAATACTAGTGAGAAATTACTTACTGAGCACTTAATATGTGCCAGGTGTGTATCATCTCATTTAATTCTCACAGCAACATAGTAGGTAGATACTGGTATTATCTCTATTTTACAGATGATGAAACAAGTTTAGAGCTTGTCCAAATCACATGTTGGTAAGGGTCAGACAGGGATTACAACCTGACAATCCAATCCCAGAGTGCTTAGCCATTATCCTCGGCTGGCCACTTGGCAGTATATGACATAGAACCCCCAAGAGCTTTATCTTTGCTCTTAGAAACAGATGAAGGCTTTGATTTTATAGGTAACCTAAAAAGAGAAACAAAACATGAGACACTCAGTGAGGCTTCTGTAGTGATTGGTTATCTACCCAATGCAAAAATATAATAATAGTATCTCCAGTTTGATTGACTTATAGTCTCCCATAAAACCCTACAGAGTTACCAGTTAGCTTTATGATAAATCTACTACACAAATGTAGGCAACAGGGAAAAAAATCTGTAAATTTATGTATAAGTGATATTTATTTGGAGAAAATTTTTTAAATTCCTGAGCTTTAAACTAATTATCAAAACAATCCTCCTGTGTGTGGGAGCCGAGTCCTCTGCTGTGCTTAAGTGCCACCTGCAGAAAACATTGAAATATCGGTGCAAAATGTGTCTCTGGACCATCTCTCTCCCTGCTTATTTCAATAGCAACCCCTTACATTAAGTCCCACTCCATCAGCCATGCTCCATTTTTATTCCGTGGGTTATTTCCATTCATTACTAACATCTTTTGGAATGCAGGGACTATTTTTGAAAGGAAATGAGCCAGTCAGACATATCTGGAGGCTTCACAGATGGCATTTTTTAGAACAGTTTTGTTTTCATTTCGCTATTGAAAAGTCCTCTTAGACCCCTCCGCAACATGCAATAACGCACTCACATTAACTGATACATGATGCGTGCTTCTGCTATTTCTCCTTTGCTTCGCTTGGCAATTAAACACATGATTTCCCTGCAAATGACTATAATTTTTTGCTTCCATAATATTTATGTCAACTCCAAAGGAGCTGGGAGTTGGCATCCTGAAAACCTGACCATCTGAGGCAGCGGCAGCAGCATGTAATTTCATCTGTATCCACTAATTACTGGATGATCAGAACACCAGAAATAAAAAATCATATGCTAAAAAACCATAATGCGTGCCCTCAGCTGGCTAAATCAGTAATTTGAAGCCATGTGCAAATGAGCACATAACTTTCTGAGTGATTTATTGCTGTTTGGGGAATACAGGCTGAGCTCTGAAAATATTTCACTGGACCTGAACGACCAACTTAGAGATGAAAGTGACTCAAAGCACCACTGCGCTCACACCAAGAGGCCTGCGGAAGTGGCCCTTTCTGGAGTCACAAGGTTCGATCGGAGAGAAGATGTTTTGCAGGGACTGTCCATGAGATTGTCTGAACAAGGCACAATCATTAAAGGCAGAATTCAGACACAAAACCTCCAACGGTTGATTGTAATTCTGTGTTTGGGCCTCGTGGAAAGCAGATGGTGGGGGGGGTTACTCTTTTGTTGTGACCCAAGAGCCACCTGTCCCCTCTTTTCAAACTGTAAGTTCACTGGATCTTAAACATTAAATTAGCAATGGTGTCTTCATTTTGCATAAGACAAAGCTGAGGACTAGAGATGTAAAATCACTTTCCCCAAATGACACATTGAGATAGTAGAAGAACCCAGCCAGGAACCTGGCCCATTCATTTCGGAGTCATGTCTACCTCACTGCCCAGGGTCCTTTCTACATTCAGGATTGCCCGCACAGGGTAGCTGCCTCGACCAACAGAAAGACACAGCCCGAGGACTCAAGCCCAAGAGAAGCTCTTCCTTCCCCTGGACCTCGTACCATGTTCCTAGTTTACATTAATTTGGCAAATACTTAGTGGACACTGGCTATTTCACTAAACAAACGAATGTGTGAGATGTGCCATTCCCTAGGCCCTGGATATGTAAAAACAGTATATAGTCACTTCTTGTTATTCACACTAGTTATATTCTACAGTCACCACAAACACCAAATGAGCAAATTCTGAGCCACTGCTCCTGAGGGAAATACAGGGTTAGGTACCTCCAAGACTCTGGTCATGAGATCTGCATCAACCAATCAATACATAACCTGTGTTATGTGTGTTTCTGTTCAAACACATCTTATTTAGTGTATATTAAGTCACTAATGCTGAACTCATGGCCAATAGCACTATAAGTCATAGCTGAATGAAGTTTATCTAACACATCTTTTCTTTTCCTTTCTCTTTGGTACTGGGGATTGAACCCAGGTGCCTTCTACCTCCAAGCCATACCCCCAGATCTTTTTTTTTCTTAATTTTTGAAACAGTGTTTTGCTAAGTTGCTGAGAATGGCCTCAAACCTGTGATCCTTCTGACTCAGCCTCCCAAGTACTAGTATTACAAGCGTGCACCACTGCACCCAGCTCACACATGTTTTCTTGGTGAGGCCCATCACAGCCTTCTTGGGCTGAGCAACATCAGGCAGCACTTCAGCTTCAGCTTTAACCTTGGGCCTGAAATCAACAATAAAAAATGAAAAAGCACAGTACTAACTACACCATGGAAAGGATACTCGTTCACAGTGTGAGAGCTGAAACAAGAAGGCACAGCACTTTCTTGTTGGATCTTACCTGGGAAATTGCACATCGGGTGGCTTCAATTGTTTGTCACTGCACATTTCCAAGAATGGCCACAAAGGAGCCACAAGTATTGACTGTAGAGTTACAAATAAATTCTAGCAGATAGGCCAGTTCACAAGCACAACATCCACGAATAAGGAGGATACACTGTACCCCTGGCTGCTGGTAGAGCTAAGTGCTGTTAAGAGAGGAGAAAAGACACACAGAGAAGAGTGGCCAGGAAAGGCACCACGCGGAGGGCATGCGAGATGAGTTTTAAAGAACTGATGGGATATAAATAGATGAAAGAGAGTGTTCAGATAGATTCTTCAGGTTTTCTCTTAGATTCTCTAGTAGAATAGATTAGAAACTTTCTCTCCTGGAAAACTTTGTTTTAAGGGTCTTGCTCCCTTAACACAAAGAAGCAGGAGTTACCAGGGCAAGGCCAGTCTGAAACAGCTCAGAATAACTTTCCTTTGATGGACACGTAGGCTGATTCCATAGTTTGGCTATTGTAAATTGTGCTGCTATGAACACGGCTATGCAAGTCTGATTATAATATTTTGATTTCATTTCCTTTGGGAAGATGCCCAGGAGCGCTATCACTGGGTCATTTGGTAGTTCTGTTCCCAATCTTCTGAGAAATCTCCTTACTGATTTCCAAAGCAGCTGTACTAGTTTGCATTCCCACCAACAGTGTAATAGGGTTCCTATTTCCCCACATCCTCACCAGCATTTATTATTATTTGTGTTCTTGATAATTGCCATCCTAACTGGAGTGAGATGGAACAAATCGATCATAAAACTTTGGTATATACACACAATGGAATTTTACTCACCCACAAAGAAGAACAAAATTACACCATTTGCAGGAAAATGGATGGGACTCAAGAATATTATATTAAGTGAGTACACCCATTCCCAAAGAATAAGTAGATGTACATTCTCTCTTATATGTGGAAGCTAGAGAGATATTTGGAAATAAGGGCAACATCAGATAGATGAGCAGAGACTCCAGGGGAGTGACTGAGGGTGATTAGGGACAGGAGAGGAGGAAACGAAATCATAAAGAATGCATAATAGAAATAGTGCCATGAACGTTTACAAAATTGCCAATTCCAATCTCAAAGACTCGAGGGGTGAGGGTGGAGGGGGGACCCAGTGGGGAGGGCAACAAGAGTTGTGTGCATGTATTTTTCTAACACTCTGTACCCCAATATGATGTAAAATTACAATGTACCCAATAAATAAAAGAATAACTTTCTTTTATTGTGTTGTACAATTGAGAGAGCAATATAAATGCGCCTTGACATCAAACATAGGAGAGGACCATAGAAGAAGCTCCAATGCAACAAGGGAGACATTTAGCAACCGCCATTGAACTTCTGGAATATAGGGAAGGAATGTAGCCTCATGGTTCTTGTCTTGAGTGTAACCCCATCCTAGCACAGACCATAAATACCTTCTTAAATGATTTTCAAAAGCCTGTCGTAACATCTTACGGCTTACTTGTTAACAAACAACTTGAATACGGTCTTCGACACGTGTCCATATTATAGACAAGAGTCATTGTATGGCCCTCTTGAAAATTACACATTACCATCTTGTTTATTGCCTGTCTCCTTGCAAATGAATATAAGTTGAAGGAGGGAAGGAATTTTTGTCTGTATGACCAGCACATGCCTCCATTCCCTGGTCATTGTGTGCACAAAACCTTCTATACTCAGAATTCCACTTTCAGTCATTCTAAATCATATTGAATGTCTTTCTTCCCTCTGCTGACCTTTAAACATGATTCCATCAATCTCTCCTCCTCTTAGACTTTATTGCTTTTTCCCAGTAAGGACGAGGAGGTACACAAGGGAAGAGAAAGGTGTTTAAATCTGTTTTTGTCATGCAATTTCCTTCTTGGTACAGATTTGTGGTCAGACTAGGTACTTATGCAGAATCGTGTAGTGAAAGAGAAACTTAGTCCCTGAAAAGTACTAATAAATCATGTTTATGGCACATACGAGCAGAAAAGAAACTGAAATCCAACCTCGGGTCAAACTGAAATCCACTGACTAGCAAGGAGAAACTGCCTTGTGGTTGTCATTTCTTAGTTAACTGAAGGAATTTCTATGGGAACTCTGCTCAAGTCATTTCAGACAAAAATGTGTCTCTTCTTCAATCAGAGGAGGAAAAAAGATGAGGAAAATCCCGCTGGGCGTGGTGGTACACACCTGTACTCCCAGTACTTGGGAGGCTGAGACAGGAGGATAGCAGGTTCAATGCCAGCCTCAGCAACTTAGTGAGGCCCTCTGCAACTTAGTGAGATCCTGTTTCAAAATAAAGAATAAAAAATAGGGCTAGGGGTGTAGCTCAGAGATAGAATGCCCCTGGATTCAATCCCCAGTACCGCAAAAAAAAAAATTAATAATAAAAAAAAAAGAATGAGGAAAACCTATGAGAACAGAGAGAGTGATTGGGATCTTATTTTTCCAGGTAATCTACCTAGATATTTGCTTTGGCAACTTAGTGCCTTTGGGAAGAAAGGAATAGGAGAGGTGGATATAAGGAGAAAAAACAGCTTCCCAGATCCATCCAGGCAACAACTGGAGCTTTTAAAACACACTAGGGTCAGGCATGGTGGTGCAGGCTTGTAATCCCAGCACTTGGGAGGCTGAGACAGGAGGATCGGGGTTCACGGCCAGCCTCAGCTACTTAGTGAGGCCCTCTGCAACTTAGTGAGACCCTGTTTCAAGTAAAGAATAAAAAATAGGGCTTGGGATGTAGCTCAGAGGTAGAATGCCCCTGTGCCCCATCCCCGGTACCACAAAAAATAAAAATAAAAATAAAACACACTAGGAAGGCTCCCGGGGAGCACTATCCCACAGAAATATAATGGGAGTCACAAATGTGAGGGACTTGTGTTATTTTAAGTTTTCTAGTAGCCACATTCAAGAAAAATGAAATTAATTTAATAATATATTTCACTTAACTCAGCATATCCGAAATATTATGAGTTCGAAATGTAACCAATATAAAAAGTACTGAAATATTTTGCATTCTTCTTTTTTATAGTAAGTCTTCAGAATCTGATGTGTACTTCACCACACATCACAATTCAGACCAGTCACATACCAAGCATTGGACAGCCAGGCCTCGTGTCAGGTTACCATATCGGACTGTGGAATTCTGGAGACTATTCCCTTCACATAGCCCCAGACTAGCCGTTTACATCCTCCCTTTTGTAATAGAGTGTTACAGCCAGGGATGTTGTTATCTTTATATGGCTAGGTGAAGAGAGAGAACCAAAATCTATCAGAAAGCCAGCAGAGTTAACAAGAAGCGATGATTTTTCTTTTTCCATTTTGATTCCTGTAAAGAATAAGGCTGACTGGGCATGGTGGCACATGCCTGTAATCTCAGCACTTGGGAGGCTGAGACAGAAGGATGCCTGGTTCAAGGACAGCCTCAGCAACATAGTGAGACTCTCAGCAACCTAGTGAGACCCTATTTCCTAATAAAAAATGAAAAGGGCTGGGGTGTAGCTCCGAGGTAGAATCCCTCTGGGTTTCATCCCCAGTGAAAAAAAGAGAGAGAGAAAGAGAAAGAGAGAGAGAGGGAGAGAGAAATAGAGAGAGATTGATTGATGTGACCCTACTTTTAATAAAAAATGCAACTCAGAAGCAATTTCTTCCTGACGACTTCCTCTCATCCATTAGTTTACTTCAATCCTGAAGGCACTTGAAAAAAATGATTTAAGAGTGTGTGGAAGTTTTGTAGATCTTAGTCTTCACTTTGCATTTTTATGCTTCTTTATTTAACTTCTTCTAGTTCTATGAGAGTCTATATACAAGCTAAACATTATTTTGTTAAGTCTCCAAACTGTTCTTTTCCCCAGTACCCTCTTTTTAACCTAATGGCCATAATTGCTTCTAATAATAGCCACAATTATCCTTCATATTTATATTGGTTTTTCACACATATTATCTTGTTTGAGCCTCAGAGCTCTCTTGAGGTAGTCCCATTTGTGGGGGAGGAGATTGTGATTCCCACAGGGTTCGGCGCTTATCAAGGTCACACAACTTGGAAATAGGAAAAAATAATTCAGCCCTGAAACGGACCTTGGGGCCTGAAAACTTGTCAATGAAAATCTTACTGAGGTGAATTTTCAGATATTTTTGGTGTTTGAGTTCTTTTCAGAGAAGTCAATTATAACATTATTGATATGTAATTGTGAGAATTAGACTGCATGAGTATTTTCTCAGATTTAAGTAGTTATGCATGCCTGTTAGACAAATCACCATTTAGCTTTTCTGTCTGCCAAAGGCAACAACTGAGAACTATTCAAGAGTGAGCAGCCCCTAGCTTATTGTCTACATCCTCAGAAACTATTTCAATGGATAAATAATTTGATGTATAAATTTGTTTCCAGCCTTATCAAAAACTCTTACATTGAGACAATGAAGGAGGGACAGGTTATAGAAAGTACTTGCCTCATTACGTTGCAGAAAAAACATACACAAAAAGGTTACCTCAAAATCAAGAGTCACATGATGACCCCGCATTTGGCCTGGTGTGCTGGAGTTCTCAGAAAGAATTTTCTGGTCTGGATTCACTGATGGAATTATCCAGTGTCTCCATTAGCGCCCAGATGAGAAGCGTGCCCTACCCTGAGTCCTAGAAAGTTTGGGTTGGCCTCATTCCTCATACCCATCAGGGAGTCGGTATCTGCCATAGTATGTTGTAAATCCTTTTATCATATTTAATCTCAAACTTCCTAATAGCCACATTCTTAAACAGGTAAAAGGAAACAGCTCAATTAATTTTAATGACACATTTATTCCTATATGTTCAAATTATTTGAACATGTGTTAAATGGTGTTTTTAATTGTTAGGGTAATATTTTATATTCTTTCATCTATATGAAGTCTTGGGCATTTGGTGTGGTGTATTTTGCACTTACAGCATAGCTTCATTCAGCCTAGTTACATTTCAGGTGCTGACCAGGTACATGTGGCTACTGGCTATTATGCTAAATAATACAGTTCTACAGCAGAGAGAAAGAAGACCTCAGACCTCTCCTCATTCCCGACATCCCACACATAATTATCAAGCACCCACCATGTATCTAGTACTGGAGATAAAATTGGAGAGGGGGGATCAAATGAGATCCTCAAATTTATACATTAGAGAAATTCTAAAAGGAGTGATTGACTCTACAAATGTACAATGGCCAGACCATGACTCACAACCTATGGCAGCAAGCAACCTACCAAAGAAGCCAGGCTACAACCTCTACAGTAATTGGTCTAGAAGGGTCAGGACTTGGAGAAAAAATGCCAGCTTTCATCATTTTTTCTCCCTTTTCCAACTCAGAGCCAACTAGGGAAAGCCAAGCTGGGCACAGTGGCACATGCCTGTAATCCCAGTACTTGGGAGGCTGAGACAGGAGGGTCACAGGTTCGAGGCCAGCCTCAGCAACTCAGTGAGGCCCTCCACAACTTAGTGAGACCCTGTTTCAAATTTTTTAAAAATTATAATAATAATATAGGGCTGGGTTTGTAACTCAGAGGTATAACACCCCTGCATTCAATTCATGGTACAGGAAGGAAAAGAAGGAAGGAAGGAAGGAAGGAAGGAAGGAAGGAAGGAAGGAAGGAAGGAAGGGAGCCAAATATACTCCTCAGACCAACCAGATGAGATGACTCACTTCTGTGTAGCCCCCTACAACCTCCCCATGCCAACACCTCCAATCAGGCATACACAAAGCCTCCACTTTTTCCACTGACGAAGCTTTCCTACTCTCTTGCCTGCCTCTGATCAGAGTCTGTGACAAACGCAAATGCTGGTGGCCGTTGCCTTTGCAAATTCTGAATAAAGAGCCTCTGTTTGTTCCCATATCCATGGTCTTCATTTATTTCACAAAGTCTCTGATCGATCTTTTATCAGCAACTAAAATAACCAAGCCTCCTTATAACTTTGCCTGTGTGTTCCGGTTTCCACTTTATTTGCCTCAGTTGTTGATGCTGTGACCCTTCAGTGTGCCCTCCTGGATGCAGCCATCATGCTGAGTCTTAGGGACTGAGCAAAGGACCAGAGAGCCAGTTTTTCCCCAGTGAACTTAGGGCTCAGCAAAAGCACACACAAATAAATGTTTAATAAGTTGTACTAACCACCACAAAGGAAAAATGCTGTGAATGAAAGTGTGTGAAGGGACCTCAACATTTTAACTTTCATAAGATGTGAATGCCAACTCTTTCCAGAAAAGATGTTTATCCTTCTACCTACTTGAACCACAACAAATGCTTGGCAAAATGAAAAAGACTATTTTCCCAGCAGACTTCAACATTGAAGGTCAGACATTTTTCCTCAGCCCCTGCCTCCTTATCCCTTGTTGCTCATTTCTCACGTAGCTTCAATGAATACCCAGGAATGGTCTCTGACACTTCTTCAGCAACAGGTAAGAGAAAGGAGACAAATGGTTTTATGTGTTTGTGTGTCCACGCGTGTGTGTGTGTGTGTGTGTGTGTGTGTGTGTGTGTGCGTGCATGCGCGCATATGCACATAGTACTGGGGATTGAACCTAGAGTCATTCTACCTTTGAGCTAAACCCCCAGCCTTTTTTATTTTTTCGTTTGAAACAGGGTCTCGCTAAGTTCCTGAGGCTGGCCTCGAACCTGCAATCTTCCTGTCTCAGCCTCCCAAGTACCGGGAATATTGGTATGTGCCACCCCTCCCGGCTAAACAAATAACTTTAAATAAAATAAAATAAAATAACTATGGTTCGCTCATAGGTAGTTTAAACAATTATTATCTAATTTTATGTTTATTAATAGTTCTCGTTTTCACCCAGGTTTTGCCAAGTTTTGATTGTGCTAAATCTGAAATAGTTTTCATTCTGGTTGAATTTCAGCTTGTTCAACACCCAGAAGTGGTGTTTCTTGTTGAATTTTAGCTAGTTCAGCACCCAAAAGTGTTGTTTTGTTTTTGTTTTTTATCTTCATTTGGGCACTTATTAAAATTTTACTAAGATCTTAAATCTTAAAATTTTTACTAAGATCTTAAATCTTGGAAAAATATATTGCCTCGTATTTTAATTTCAGATTTATTTAAATTCTACATATTTTTTCAATGTTTCTTTCATTTAATGTACTCCACTCTACATGGCGGGAGTATGGCTATTTGTCCACTAGATAACTGAGGAAGGAACCACAGATATCTGCAGGGGTTGCCCATGGACGCCCTGACATACAAGATCGCCAAGGTCTTCACATCTGTGCCGCCTCTTCTCATAACCACGGGTTCTTAAAGAACGCCTCTTCCTGAGAGTTAGGTCATCAACTCCTGTGGTTCCCTCTTTTCTATCAGTGTGGAACTTAATCATTCTTCCCTCCAATCCACTGGCTTGAATCTTCACTTATACTATTTCCAAGAGCCTTCAATCTTCCAGTCCCTGCTTAACTCATTTTCTGGGGTGTGTGTGTGTGTGTGTGTGTGTGTGTGTGTGTGTGTGTGTGTTTGTGGTTGTTGTTGTACTAAGTTTCTCCTGACCACCCTTAATGTACACTGAGCTCTTCATCCTCTAAATGTCAATAGTCCTTGCTATTACTGCCTGTCAGGAGACATAAAATTTATACTATTTTGTATTACCATTTCTTTTTTAATACTCATGCATTATAGTTATACATCATAGTGAGATTCGCTGTGATATAAGCATACACGCACACAGTACTTGGTGTGATTCCCTCTGAATCCCACCTCACTTGTATTAGTTTTTTATGTTTTGTTTCTACAATTGACCTGTGAATAAAGACCATTACTACATATTTTGCCATAACACATGTGACAAAAAGTACTTGCAGGGGTACAGTTCAATCAAAATAATATAAGAAACTTATCTTTTTAATTCCACCCATTGACCTAGTCATTCAGCAAATATTTATTGAGCTTTTTAAATATGTGTGACAAAATGTCGGGTTGTTTGAGAGATACAAAGACAAACTGCACAGCATTCACTCAAGAAGCTCCCTATCTGATGTAAGAGTTGCTGTCACGGCGATTATGACAAGCATTTTCCAGCTCTACCCCAGGCTTGCTTACATCACTAGGGGTTCTCATAGGCAATAAATAAATGAATAATAAAAATTAATTTAAGAATAACTATTATCTGGAGAAGCTGGTATCTCTAAAGTATGTAAGGAAACTTGGTCATTTGAACTCTGAAAAATTCAAGGAACATTTCAACAAGTCCAAGATTTCACTATCATATTTTCCTCTTAGACCTATGTTGAACACTACTTTTTTTTTCCTTGGTGCTAGAGGCTGACCCCAGAGGCATTCAATCCCTGAGCTACACACCTACCCCCCCTTTTTTTTGGTTTTGTTTTGAAACAGGGTCTCACTAGGTTGCTGAGGCTTGGTCTCAAACCTGCGATCCTCCTGTCTCAGCCTCCCAAGTACTGGAAATACAGGCACCTGCCACCATGCCCAGCTGAACACTTCTTTAAAACAGTTGTTCCCCTGAGAAATTTAGCAATAACAAAAGATCAAAATGTCCTAAGGAAGGTGAGTTATATGAGTAGGTCTACAAATAGCATAGGGCCCTGGTGCAATGGATCCCAGGCCTGTGATTTCTTGCAGTTCTCTCGGAATCACACAGCTCACTTAAGTCCTACCCAGCACTACATCACCCATGTATGAACTAAGACCTGGGACCTAGGAGCAATTTTTGTCCCATGTCTTGGTTTAGCCAACCCTCCAAGTTTAAACAAAGAAACCTCAAAGATGAAGACACATCAGAACACTTCAAAGAATGGAAGGATAAATTTCCTCTATGCAGACCAGAGAAGGTTTTTAAAAATTCACTGGTAAGCAGCTAAAAATAGCAACACTTTGAGCAATGACTCTGTCCCTTGGTGTGTGACCCTACGCAAGCTGTTTTTACCCCCGGATTGCTCATCTGCAAAGTGGGAAAGCGGTATAATAATACTACACAGAATGGCTGCAAAGATTAACTAGTGAACATGCAAAGGGTGCTTTATAAACTAAAACCCACTGTTGACTTCTGACCCTTTAAGCATATCCAGGAAGCTGTGAGTAGGAGGTAACAGTATGCTCAACGGACAGCTCCACCGTCCTACAATTTAAAGTATTACCACAGGCATCCCAGAGACTTTCCTAGCAATTGTATTTACCCCCTTTCATTTCTCTCCAACCTGTTCTTGTTCATGCTGACTTTGCCTGACTGTATTTCTAACACCCCATCCTGCCTTTGGCTTGAGCGTGAATTGCTCTTAATCTCCCCAGCCCCGAAAACTCTTCCCAAAATATTTTGTCTTAGATTAGCCTCTCTGATTTATCTGCGGCCAATAGCCTTGAGTCAACCCTACTTTAGGATCTACTGTCTAAATAAAGGACATATAAATATTTAATGGGAATGTATAGGAGTCTAAGACCTAACCTTTAGAAACAATAACCTTTGAGCCAGGCATGATGGCGCACGCTTGTAATCCTAGTACTTGGGAGGCTGAGACTGGAGGATCCGGGTTCTCGGCCAGCCTCAGCTACTTAGTGAGTCCCTCCACAACTTAGTGAGACCCTGTTTCGAAATAAAGAATAAAAAATAGGTCTGGGGTGTAGCTCAGAGGTAGAATGCCCCTGGGTTCAATCCCCAGTACTGCAAAAAGAAGAAACAATAACCTTTGATTTGAGATAAATTTAGATTGCAGAAAAGTTGCAAAAATAGCACAAAGATTTTCCCATCTTGTCCAGTGTCAATTTCCCTAGGTGTTAGCATCTCACATTACTATGGTATATTTGCCAAGTGTAAGAAGCCAAAATTGTACATTACTATTAACTAAGCTCTAGACTTTTTGGAGATTTTACCAGTTTTTTCATTAATGTCCTTTTTATGTTCCAAGATCAATTTCAGGTTACCACATTGCATTGAGTTGTCATGTCTCTTTAATCTCCTTTTGTCTCTCACACTTTCTCAATCTTTACTTATTTTTCATGACGTGTGTGTGTGTGTGTGTGTGTGTGTGTGTGTGTGTAAAAGAGAGATACTAAGCCGGGAGTGATGGCGCACGCTTGTAATCCCAGTACTTTGGGAGGCGGAGACCGGAAGATCCGGGTTCGCGGCCAACCTCAGCGCGCATGCGCACGCGCGCGATCTATCTTTTTCTCTCTCTCTCTGTCTCTCTCTCCTCTCTCCTCTCTCCTCTCTCCTCTCTCCTCTCTCTCTCTCTCTCTCCCTAGTGAGGCCCTCCGCAACTTCATGAGACCCGGTTTCAAAAATAAAGCATAAAAAAATAGGGCCAGGGGCATAGCGCGGAGGTAGAACGCCCCTGCGTTCAATCCCTGGTACTGCAAAAAAAAAAAAAAAGAGAGAGAGAGAGATACTAGGGATTGAACCCTGGGGCATTCTACCTCGAAGCCACACCCCCAGCCCTATTTTTTATTTTTTATTTTATATTTTGAAGTAGGGTCTCACTAAGTTGCTGAAGGCCTCACTAAGTTGCTGAGGCTTGCTTCGAACCTACCATCCTTCTGTCAGCATCCCAAGTACTGGGATAACAGGCATGTACCCCCCCACACCTGGACGTGACCTTAATATTTCTGAAGAATATCAGCTAATATTTTGTCAACTGTTTCTCAATTTGAGTTAGCCTGATATATTTTCTATTAGATTGGAATCATTGGTTTGGGGGGTGTTTTGTTGTTTGTTTGTTTGTTTGTTTGTTTGTTTGTTTGAAGAATATCCAAAGGTAAAGCACCCTTTTCTTATCACAGCAGGGGAGAGGGTCGATAGCCACATGATGTCATTGAAGATTAATTTTAAGGTTAAGGTAGTATTTTCCAGGTCCTGCACTGACAAGTTACCTTCTCCCTCCAGTCTTCAGAAGCATGACTTTTGTTTTGCAGAGGCAGGCAGATTTTTTAAAACACTAGAGAAAACCAGAGGATAAGCAACCAGAGAACTAGAAAGAAAACCAAAGAAAGTATCATCCATGCAGCCAAGAAAGACAGAGGTATTTCAGGAAGGAGGACATGGTCAATGCCCCAGGAAGTAAAGTAAGAAAATCACTGGAGATGGTCAAATGGAAGGTGGCGATGACTCTGATAAGAGCAATTTTAATTGCGTGATGGAGCAAAGTCATGATGCAGTGGGTGGGGCTAATTATAGAAAGGGGACATAGGCTGTAAATTACAGATCTGCAAGCCGACGGAAGGAAGTGCATGGAAAGGGTGGTGGCTGGAGAGTCACAGAGTCAAAGGAAGTTTTTATGAGTTGTTTCTATTTTCTTTCCTGTGTGTGTGTGTGTGTGTGTGTATGTGTGTGTGTGTGTATGTGTGTGTGTGTGTATGTGATTTGCGCACATGTGATACTGGGAATTGAACCTAGGGCATTCTCCCTCCGAGCTATACCTCCATCCCTATTTTCTTTTTTATTTTGAAACAGAGTCTCATTAAGTTGCTGAAGGCCTCACTAAGTTGCTGAGCCTGGCTTTGAATCTAGAACCCTCCTGTGTCAGCCTCCCAACTACTGGGATTACAGGTGTGGGCCACAATGCCCAACTCTATTTTCTTTTTCTAATGCCTTTTTTATTTTTGATATGCAAGAGACTTGAGAAACTTATATGCTGAGCAGAAAGAGACATTTGAAAGGAGAAAAAGAAAGAAAGACAGGTAGAGATTAAAATCTAGGTAACCTTACTGAGTAAAATGGTGCACACGGGCTGTGTCACATTATCATGAAGTTGGGTGTCTTCATGGAGCAACCTGTTTGAATTATTACTAATTTGTCAGAAATGCACAGGATTCCAATGAGACAGAGACTATATTGAAACAGAGAAAACACATTTTCTCTCTCTCTCCCTTATACCCCACCCCCAGCCCCATTCTTCTAGATTTTTAGTTAACTGGAGCTGGATGAACTGTCGATTCTTTTCTTTTTTTTTTTTTTTTTTTTTTTTTTCCGTACTGGGGATTGAACTCCCGGGTGCTTTACCCCGGGGAAGGTTGTTTTCAATAAAGCCGAGCAGAGCCCTGACCAGGACAGCTAAACACTTGAATGAAGTCTTTGGTTCATGGTGACATCCTCTTTATCCATAGTGGACTCCTTTGGTTCTTATGCTTTCATTGTTAATATGCAAAGGCTTAGCACATTATTGCCTGTGATGAATAAGATTGCCTATCAGCAGCTCAAAGCAAGTAAATAAAAGCTGGTTTTTCTAAAACATAGCTATATTTCATCTTTAAAATATTAGAATCCATCCATTCAAATTTTCATATCTTTCCTGAGACAGACTTTTTTATTTTTATTTTTATCATTTTATTTATTTATTTAGTGCTGGGGATTGAACCCAGGGGCATTCTACCTCTAAGCTACACCGCTAACTTTTTTTATTTTTGAAATAGAGTCTCACTAAGTTTCTGAGGCTGGCCTCAAACCTGCTGTTCTCTTGTCTCAGCCTCCCAAGTACTGGGATCACAGGCATGTACCACCATGCCGGGTCAAACACAGATTTTTTATGGTGGTGGTGGTAGTGGTGATTTTTGAAGAGGATATAGGCAATTCCAATAAGATAATAGATTTTGTGAAACCTGTTTTAAAAATGAGTTAAAATATAGCATAGGACAAGAAACACTTAATAAAAGAAAATAGTATGAATTGAACACAATGGGTAATTTTGGACAAAATTTATAAATATAGGATTTTCTATAATTCGACAAATTTTCTTCTGAGAATTTGTCTTAACTCCTTTCCTGGGTTAATTAATAATACATATGAATAAATGAAAGAATGAGAGTGTTAGTGGTGCTCACTATCATGCCGTATTCATACTCTAAAACCATGTTCACAATTTTATAATCCTCAGCAGCAGCAGAGCAACACAAACTTACACTGGGCTGGAATGATGCAGAGGGGAGAATGGGCCTCCTATAAGGGCAGAGTTTAACAGCCTATTCATGTTTACACAGCCAGCTCTTGATAAAGTACCTAAATTCAAAATATTTGGCTTTTGTTGCATCAATCAATGATTGCAGAAACATATGACTATAACAATTAATCCAATGAATAAGCAAATAATTTACTATAAGTAGCAAAATTAGGCTGACTGAGCATTAGTTTTCATTCTGAGACTCTATGACTTTCTCGTTTGTCTCTAGCTACATAATGAACTATTTTCGGAAGAAGCTAAAAGTATATCGACAGAGAATAACTCAAAGCACACTGGTAATTGTTAGCATGCTGCTTTACTTGTACAAGAAGGAAATCAATTAGCAGGTTGATGTTAGCTAACAGTGGCAAAACAGGATTTATCCAAGAGAAAGAAGAGGAGAGGGCTAAATAAAAAAATATTGAGGAACGGTGATTAATGTTTGCACATTTTTGGAGTAAACTGATTAGCTGGCAGCTAATTTGGTGTGTGCTATAGTTTTGTGTACCTTTTTGTTGTCCTCCCTACAGGCAGCAGAAACCACACCTCTGGCCTGACCACTCCCTCCTTAGTTGATCTCACCCCCTCTGCCGCAGAGTCTTCTTTGTTAGTGTCCTGGTTCCCCGGCCTCTTCCCTCTCCCCTAGAACCTAGTGTATGAAACTCCCTCCCAACTCCAAGCTCGGTGGCTGACCCACAAGCTGCCCCAGCTTCCTGTGTAAATCAGCAACAGCTCAGCCCCTGAGCATCACCCGCTTGCCAGCAAAGAAGCTTCCAGAAACACGGGTTCTTACCGCCCAGGATCTAAGAAGCAGAACCCACCGCACCACACACTGATCCACCATTTCCTTTTCTGTAAGAAATCAGGCTGCTGGCAGGACCGCTCTCTGTGGGTGCATTTGTGACCGGCTGTAAGACTGACGGGCGGCCAGCGAGCCTCCCACCAAAAGCAGCACCTTCCAGGGGCTTAGCTTCAGCTGCTCCCATGGGGTGCGTCCGTCAGCAGTTGTCACCCCGCAGTCCTTGGCTGTGCTGGGATGGGGAGTCTGTTCTCCACGCCCATCTTCAGGTCTCTGCCATTGTGTAAGATGTGTCCACCTGCTTCACACAAATTTGAGTATCCCATAAGAGGTTCAGAGAAAGTGTTGGGGGCATCACAAGACAAGAGTGATCAAGCCAAGGAACTTGGAAAAGCTGTCTAGGTTGTCATGCATTATCTAGACCTTCAAATGTGAATTGTGTTTGGACATGGGATAATGTGGAGAAGACATAAATGGGGAAGAAAAAAGCATAAGGAACCCCAGCAAAAAAGGGGGGATTAGCCAGGCGCGGTGGCGGTACACTTGTAATCCCAGTACTTGGGAGGCGGAAACCAGAGGATCCAGGGTCGCAGCCAGCCTCAGCCGATTAGTGAGGCCCTCCCACCCGGTTTCAAAATAAAGCTCGTAGGTAGAATGCCCCTGGGTTCAATCGCTGGTACCGCAAAAAAAAAGGGGGGGATTATAGTGTGTAGGAGAGGATTTTGTTTATTTCATTAATTTTTAGCTAGTTAGTCTTTAATATACTCTGATAGGCCATAATTCTCTTTGGAAAGACAAACTTATGAAAATATTTTAAAACTGAATTAGAGGTAAAAAAAAAAACACACAGAACTAATAGTTATAGAATACCTTCTATGTAGTAAACATTATCGTTTATCTCATTAAATTCTAAAAACAACCTTAGAAGGTAGTGTTATCCTCCCATTTCCCCATTTCACAGATGAGAATAATAAGGATAAGTTATCTGGGCATGGTGTGCATGACTATAATCCCAGTACTTGGGAGGCTGAGATAGGAGGATCGATCGCAGGTTCAAGGTCAGCCTCAGAGAACTTGGCAAGACCCTCAGCAACTTAGTAAGCCCCTGTTTCAAATTAAAAAATAAAAATGGACTGGGGATGTAGCTCAGAGGTGGAACCCCCTCCCACCCCTGGATTCAATCCCCAGTACAAAAAAAAATTGAGGATAAGTTAACTTGTCCAAAGTCACATTGTTTACCCAAAAAAATCAGAGAAAAGATTTAAACTGACCTTTTTGCACCCAAATTCCATTTGGTCTCTACTAGACCATCTTTGTCTTTAGGATGACAGAAAAGGGATCAATATCTACTGTAGAACACTCCTCAGCTGAGGTCTGTGCACCAGGAGTCTAAAAATTCCCATTACAAGAGGTACTTTAGCTTTTACAATACAGCATCCTTCATCACATCAAACAACTGATATTGGTTTGGATTTTATTGATTTGGAAGTCTTGCTGGTATTTTGTTTGAAAATTAATTTTGGTCTTATATCTACTTAATAGCTAAAAGGTGTAAGGAGGACATAGTTTTATTATGTGAACAGTTCAAGTAACATTATAATAGAACTATTTTTCAGCCTCCTAGAGTATGAGATGCTTCATCCATTAAAATGTCTCCACACATCCCCCCAGAAGAGAAAGTAGTGTTCGTGCACTATTCAAGAACCACTGGCCCCAGGGGACTTTGTGGATGTGGACGAGTCTCCAGAGCAACAGCATGACTGAACAGTGGAAACGCTGAGGTTTTCCTACAACTTCATCCTCTTTCTTTTGCATCAGGGCAAAAAATACAGCCCAGGATGCTGTGACCTGTGAATCCTAACCACTTTACTCATGTCTGTCAAACTGAAGTCAAAACTCATCGGGCTGGGGTTGGGGAACTCCTGGGGGGGACGGACTATTGTTTAAGCTTTTATTATTTTTAAATTTCAAATTTTTACAGATGATGAAAGGCCTTGAATTTTTTCAAGTTCCTTTTCCTGAGTAATGGAGTGGGTATATAGTGCTTATCTTCTGGCCCTAGAAATACTATAAATGTAAGAGACATTAATCACTTTAGATATATGGGTGATATTCAAAGCATGTTTTACATTACTATGTTGCATTTCACAATGCATAGCTTTTACATATTTGTAAATAATGTGTCACCTTTTCTTCTTCTCTTTACTATCCCCAGTCTCTTTGTTTTCTTAGGATAAATAGAATTGAATGTTTAAGAGAGAATTTCTTCTCTCTCTTTTTTTTTCAAAAAAGAAATCATAACCTGTCTGTCAACTTATCAGAACTAGAAATTCAGAGAAGCTACTCACATTAGCCCAACTCTTCAGGTTAGGATGAATCACTTCAATTACTCAGAGGGTATAAAATTGAAACCATCCCTTAAATCTATTATTCCACCCTTAGATTCCATGCCTTCTGACCCAGGTGACTCATAGGTACATCATGCAGTCAACACCTAATAAAAGGAGGGTCCAGCTAACTCATCCCTATTTATGACCAAAGGCATGTCTCCTCCAAAATTGTCTTTGCATTCTGATTTTTCTCCACAGATTAATTTGGGATAAATTAGTATCTCAAAAATAGTAAGTCTTCCAATCTATAAATGTGCTACATCTTGCCATTCATTTAGATCTTTAATTTGTATCACTATTTTACAGTTTTAGTGTAGGACTATTTCATATTTTGATGCTTTCATAAATGTATTTTAATTTCAATCTATCATTTACTGCCAGTTCTATATTGGCTTCCTTTTGTTGCTATAACAAATTACCCGAAACTTAATGACTTAAAGTGATACAAATTTATTCTCCTACAGTTCTTAGGTCAGCAGGGCTGCATTCCTCCCGGAGGCTCTCTAAAAGAGAATATATTTCCCTGATTTTTCCAACTCCTAGATGCTTCCTGCATTTCTTGGCTTGTGGTTTCACATCTCTCTGACCTTTGATTCAGTTATCATATCTCCTTTTCCAACTCTCTGACTCTCTCTCCCTCTCTCTCTCTCTATCTATCTATCTCCCTCCCTCCCTCCCTCCCTCCCTCTCCCCTCTCTCCCTCTCTCCCTCTCTCTCTTTCGTTCTTTCTTATAAGGACCATTGTGACTACCTTATACCCACCTGGAAGAACCAAGATAATCTTTCCATTTCAAAATCCTTAACTTAATTAGATTTTCAAAGTCTCTTTTGCCAAACAAGGTAATATATTCACCAGTCCCAGAAATTAGGACAAGGACATCTTGGAGAAAGGAATGTTATTCAGCCTACCACCCTAATATATAAAATATAATTGATCACTGGATACTGATCTTGTATTCTATAATCTTGCTATACTTACTTATTAGTTTCTGTATGTTTTTATAGATTCCATAAGATTTTCTACATGTATAATAATTTCATCTGAAAAAAGACAGTTTTCCCATCTGGATGCTTTTTATTTCATTTTCATGTCTTATTGCACTGGTTAGGACTTCCAGTAAAAGCAAACGGTAAGAACAGACATTATTGCTTTATTTTAAATGTTAGGGTAATATTTCATTTTTATTATTAAATATGAACTTAACCATAAATTATCTTATTCACACATTTTTGTGAGGTCAAAGAAGTTCTAGACCCCAGTTTGTTAAGAAGTTTTTATTTAATCATGAATGAATATTAAATTGCATTAAATGTTCTTTCTACATTTATTGAAATTAGCATATGGTGTTTTCCTTTAGTCAACTGATATAGTGAAGTATAATGATTGACTTTTCAAACACAAAAAGCAATCTTGTATTCTTGGAATAAACCCCACTTAGTCAAGATATAGTATCATTTAACATATTTTTACATTTTATTTGCTAAAGTTTTTCATGCATGTTCATGAGTTTTATTAGTCCTTAATTTTCTTCCCTTATCATTTTCTGGATTTAGTATAAAAGCAATACTGACTTTATTTATTTATTTATTTATTTATTTATTTATTTTCGCAGTACTGGGGATTGAACACTCCCAGACCTATTTTTTATTCTTTATTTTGAAACAAGGTCTCACTAAGTTGCGGAGGGCCTCACCAAGTAGCTGAGGCTGGCCGCGAATCTGTGATCCTCCTGTCTCAGCCTCCCAAGTACTGGAATTACAAACATGCACCACCACACCCGGCTAATGCTGACTTTAAAGAATGAGTCAGAAAATGTTTTCTTCTCTTCAGTCTTTTGGGCTATTTTACATAGAATTTGTATTAGTTATTCTTTAAATGCTTGGTAGAACTCATCACTGAAGCCATCTCAACCTAGTTTTCTTTGTGGGAAGATGTTTAACTGTAAATTCATCTTCTATAATAGATGCTGGGATATTCCGATTTTGTATTTCTTCTGAAGTGAAGTTTGGGAGTTTGTGTCCTTCAAGGAACTTGTCAATTCCATAAGTTGCTGAGTTACTTGGAATGAAGTTGTTCATATTATTCTCTAATTGTTTTTTCTGATTATCTTTTAGTATCTGAGGATTCTCTAGTAGTGTCATCTTTCTCATTCTTGAAGTTGATAATTTGTGTTTTACCACTTTTTTCATGACTAGTCTGGCTAGAGATTTATCAATTTTTATCGATCTTCTCAAGGAATCAGGTTTGCTCCATTAATTTCCTCCATTAATTTTCTGTTTCTATTTTATTTTTTCCTCCTAGATATGTATTGTTTTCTTTATTCTGATTACTTTGGATTTCATTTGCTCCTGTTTCACCAGTTTCTAAATATGGGACCTGAAATCATTAATTTGAGAACATTCTTCTTTTCCAAATAAGACATTTAGTGCTATAAATTTCCCTGTAATTACTGCATTTGCCATATCCCACAAATTTCTTGTAGTCAAGATATAAATTGGGTCATGGCTATCATTTTTCATTTCCATGGTTATATTATTTCAGATAGTATGTTATCCTGGCTTGTTTGGGGGGTTGGCTTTTTATGTTCAAATCTTTCTGAGCATTTTATAGGGTTTACCTGAGGAAAATTACCTTCAGAAAATGGAAAACTTTAAGTAATATACTGATATCTTTGCTACATAAGTACCTGAGATGTCCCAGAAATAGTTCATCACCCCAAAATCCAGATATTCTTACTCTTTGTGAAGTTACTAAATAAGACCACATTATAGGGGACTCTCCAGTCTAATTTTCACCAGTGCAACTGGTCAGCCTACCATATTTATCTTGAAGAAGAATCTGTTGGCTTTCTTTCCCTCAACAATATGTCCATTTACACTAGTTAGTAGATTCACAAATGCATGCCAATGTTCTAAGATAGGATAATAATTGCAAACTCATGGTCAATGTTTAAAAAAAATAGAGATGCATGTCCTGGTGATGATGAGTTAGGAGTGTCACTTTTATTAATAATAATTAGCATAATAATTCACATTTGTGGATTAGTTACTATCCGTCAGGGCTTTGACTAAGTTGGAGTCTTACAAGCATTATCCCATTTAATCCTCATGACAACCTGAAATGTAGGAGCGATGATTATCCTCACTTTGCTTAAGAGGAAAGGGAAGCTCAGAGCAGCTGATAAACTAGTCCATATGAAACAAATTTACAATGGTGTAGGAAGGAAAAATGGGGTCCAAAGAAAAAAGACAGCTAGTCTTTCAGAGTAGAACACAAATGCATCAACAGTCAGGAGAATATAAACATTAATTTGAAAAGTCAAAAATAGAATAATAGAAACATCTGCACTGGCCAGGTCCATTAGACCTTCTAGAGGAAGTTTCTCTCCAAAAATTGTTACCTACTTTCCTCCTCCAGCAGAATGAATATATTTCTTCTCTATGAAGACAGAAAATAAGAAGTTATTTTTCTTTAATGTATTTTGCTAATTTTATAAAGGAAGATATTTTGTTCTTCAGATTTCAACCTTTTCAACTTTCATTGTTGATCCAATTTTCTAATAGGTTTCTCTCTTTTAAAATTAGTCTAAATATGCATGTGTGCAGATATTGCACAATTCCAAAGCAGCATACAGGTATTATACAACAGGAAAAATCACCTGATTTCTTTAGGTGACCCAAATTTGACAAATTCAGAAATTTTGAACCAACATATTTGACAACTGAGTTGCATAAACATTCGAACAAATCAAAAACTCTAGTGTGAAAAAGCTACTCACAAGCCGGGCGTGGTGGCGCACGCTTGTAATCCCAGTACTTTGGGAGGCGGAGACCGGAGGATCCGGGTTCGCGGCCAGCCGCAGCTCTCTTGCTCTCTTTCTCCGTCTCTCTCCCTCTCTCTCCCCCTGTCTCTCTCTCTCTCTCTACTTAGTGAGGCCCTCCGCAACTTCGTGAGACCCGGTTTCAAAATAAAAGTATAAAAAATAGGGCCGGGGGCGTAGCGCGGAGGTAGAACGCCCCTGCGTTCAATCCCCGGTACCGCAAAAAAAAAAAAGAAAAGAAAAAGCTACTCACTAGCCCCAAAGGACTGATGAAGGATGAAGGAAAGATGCGCTCTGCCCCAGGAACACTTACAATGTGGTTGGAGTTTTTCAAGCAGTTTCCTTTAATTTTCTTTTCTTTTCTTTTTGTTTTGTTTTCATAGAAAGAACATAGGTGGTAAAATACAGCTCAATTTCTGTGTGCAGGAAAATGCCATGTGTAAGTGTGGGACAGAGTGTGAAATACGCACTAGAAGACTAGCAAGGAACCCAGAGACCATTCTTTATTTTTCAGAACATTTGCATCATGGTAACTCTTCTCCATCATAGCTATAAACACTTCCTGAAACTCAGGGCAGTGTCCCTTTGGATAATTATGGATTAGGAGGGTTGTGGCCTCCCAATCTTCATTGCTATCCCATGCCTTCTTGCTCCTACTTAATCCACTCCCATGATTAATTGTGAAGGCCATTGATTAACTCGCCAGCCTCATTAATCATTACCTTAAACAAAGAACCTACCTCTAAGGGGAATTGATGGGCAGCCCTTGACCTATCTTTGTCAAAGCGCTCAGAACACCCTGGCCCATGTATTGACCTCACTCATGCTAACTGCCCCTGGAACTAGAACAATATCCTGTTCACTTTCCATTTCCTAAGCTGCCAGCACAGCACTGGTACTTGGGAAATAAGAAGGTGCTCAGTAAATGTTTCTGAATGAAAGAATATATTCTAGCCAGGCATGGTGGCACAGGCCTATAATCCCAGTACTTGGGAGGCTGAGGCAGGAGGGTTGCAGGCTCAAGGCCAGCCTCAGCAGCTTAGCAAGGTCCCTCAGCAACTTAGCAAGACCCTGTTTCAAAACAAAAATCAAAATAAGGCTGGGGGTGTAGCTCAGAGGTAGAATGCCTCTAGGTTCAACCTCTAGTACCAAAAGAAAAAAGAAAAAAAGAACAAGTTCTATTGGAAAACATTGGGCAAACATATCTCAATATGTCGCCCTTCCCCTTCCATGCAGTTATAAAACACAAGACTTGGGAGAGTCAAAATTCCCAAATATCTATTCTAAGTATTTTATTTGTTAAGCATTATTTTTAAAATTTAGTCCTAAATTATGAGTATGAATTGATACAATCTTGACATGGTTTTTCTATTTTAAAAAGTCACTAAGAGGGCCAGGCGTGGTGGCGCACGCTTGTAATCCCAGTACTTTGGGAGGCGGAGACCGGAGGATCCGGGTTCACGGCCAGCCTCAGCTCTCTCTCTCTCTCTCTCTCTCTCTCTAGTTAGTGAGGCCCTCCGCAACTTCATGAGACCCGGGTTCAAAATAAAGTATAAAAAATAGGGCCAGGAGCATAGCGCGGAGGTAGAACGCCCCTAGGTTCAATTCCTGGTACCGCAAAAAAATGTCACTAAGAGATTTCACATTTCATATTATACAATTGACCTCTATAAAGTAAATGTTCTATAGTTTGTGTGTGTGTGTGTGTGTGTGTGTGTGTGTGTTGTTTTGGTATTGTGGATTGAACCCAGGGATGCTCTATCTCTGAGCTACATACCCCCAGCCCTATTTTATTTTTTAGTTTGAAATGGTCTAAGTTGCTGAGGCTGGCTTCAAACCTGCGATCCTCCTATCTCAGCCTCCCAGGTACTGGGATCACAGGTATTGAACCACTATGCCCAGCTTATAGTTTGGATATTGGATGTCAGCCACAGGTCCCTGTGTTAAAGGCTTGGTCCCAGGGCAGTGTAACTGGGAGATGATGGACCCTTTAAGAGGTGGGACTTAGTGGGAGGTCTTCAGGGGTATGCGCTTGAAGGGATGTATGAGATTCAGACCTCTTCCTCTTCCTCTTTTTCACTTCCTGTCCATGACATGAGAGGTTTTAATTTGCCATGAACCCGTTCCATGAGGTACTTCCTTGCCACAGACCCAAAGCCACAGGCTAATGGATCATTGACTGGAATCTCCAAAACTGTGAATTAAAGTAAACCTTGTCTCTTTATAAGTTGATTGCCTCAGGTCCTATTTGTTATAGTGACAGAAAGTTACCACAAAATGAATTGAATATGAGCTCTGAGTATACCAACAAGTGTGTCTATTACCAGCACGAATGCCCTCAATTCCATCAATTTCATCTTACAGTTGAAAAAGAAAACAAATCAGACAAGCACGCTCCTGCACAAAGAACATGATGATCAGCCAGTGGAACCGGCAACATTAAAAACTAATAAAGCATTTGTGGCAAGCCACGAGTATTTTAAAGTGTCAGCAACACCCTGTATTCTACATGAAAATCATTATGCATAAAGCAACTATTCACAAGCTATTGGATGTGTTTGGTTTGTGTGATTTAATTTCTTTCCTTCGGTCTTTAAGAAAGTATGGCTGAGAGTAATATATTTAGGAAGAGCTGAGTATGTGGGGAGGCAAGAAAGTCACTATATAACAAGACTATTCTAGGATATAGAATAGTATCCTATAGCAATGCTTAGGATACACCGTCCTTCTGTGGGCCTTCTGGAATCCTATTACGGAGCAGCCATTAAAATTTTTGGTTGTTTGTGTCTAGATAACTGTTTTTTAAATTTTATTTTTATGGTACTGGGGATTGAACCCAGAGGCATTCTACCTCTGAGCTATACCCCAGCCGTTCTCTCTCTCTCTCTCTCTCTCTCTCTCTCTCTCTCTCCTTTCTTTCTTTCTGGAGACAGGATCTTGCTAAGTTGCTGAAGCTGTCCTTGAACCTCTGATCCTCTTGTCTCAGCCTCCCAAGTACTGGGATTATAAGGAGTGCACCACCACGCCCAGCTCTGTATAACTAAAAAATGACAAAATTAAAGGACTACTTAAAAAGGTATTGGAATTTTCCATAAGCCCACAATAAAAATCGTGGTGATAACTATATTTTGTTACATGTCTCATATTCACTAATTGAAAAGCTGAACAGTTTTCTTTGTACCAATAAAGCATACGGCTTGTTTTATATGAATTGTTTTTAGAAAGGAGTAAGTCCCCAAGGTTGTCTTCTTCAGAAAGCCCTGTGCTATGGAGATAGGCTTGTTACTTAAATTCCTTCATCTTCTTCGTAAGTTCTAATGATGTGTCTAGACATGAGGAATAAAGCAAAAAAAATGGAAGCAATCAACTCTATAATTTGGACAGAAAATCGCATACAGCTGAAATATTGAGTTGATTAGATAAAATGAAATAAACTGCCCAGCAGTCCTCACTTTTCACTGCCTGCTCAGACACAATTCTTGTCTAGGATGTAGTAGCGGGGCTCAAAATTGGCAAAAATCTATGTAATCCTTCTAAATTGTTGATAGTTCAGCCTCAAGCATAGAAACAGAGATCACTAGTTATAACAAAATAAACTAGTCTTCCTGGTTCTAATTCCTTGGTCTGACCCTAAATGTGTATATACAGTACCTTGAAATAACTGGATGGACATTGGCATTTTGAAAATTTTATGAACACGCAGATATAGCAACTGATTTTAGTTTCTCTACATGTTTACAAAATGCCTTTAAGCTAAATGTTGTTTTACAAATATAGAAGCAAAACTGGAGTTTTAGGCATATAGGGACAGGGGAGACAGGGAAAAAAGAAGGTTCTAGAAACCTTCCATGTAAGTTAGCTCATGACATCCTCAAAAAAAAATCCTTCATTCCTCTGTTCAACAAAAAGTGATGAGGACCACCATGAGCACAGTCTGACAGAAAGAGATATGACCCCCCTGCTCTCAGAAATTATACGGAGTTGACACTGAGCAGATAATCACCACCAAGCTCTATGCTCTGCTGGAAAGGACCACATTTCTTAAGATTACACAACAAAAGAAATTGGTTGAGACCATGGATCTCTCATTTCAGAGATGAGGCCACAGAAGCTCAGAGAGGTTAAGTAAGTTGGTCAAAGTCACAGGCAAGAAGGAATGGAAGTAAAATTCCTTCACAATACTTGCTGGCTCCAGAACCCTTTCCCTTTTCCTTCTGTTTTTCTCAGCCTTATCATGACAACATTATGTGAAATGGGAGGCAGTCACAGAGCTGGGAGGATTCCTTGCAGTGCATTAGACCTTCTGCTGTGGTTTCAGTGTGTCCCCCAAGAGCTTATAGGTTAGAACTTTAATTCTTCCATGCAGCAGTGCTGGGAATGAGGCCATCTGGGAGGTTTGGGGTCATGGGATGGATCCCTTAGATTAACGCCGTTCTCATGGGACTGAATTACTTCCCTTGAGAGTAGTTGCTATAAAGTGAGGCTGCCTCTTGTTCAGTCTCTTCTTGTTCCCACGTGCCCTTCTGAATTCTGCCAGATGTGGCCACATGTTTTTGGACTTCTCAGCCTCCAGAATCATGAGTCAAAATAAACCTCTTTCCTTAATAAATTACCCAATCTCAGGTATGTTGTTATAGCCGCAGAAAACAGACTAAGACACTTCCCTTTCTTTTAGCTCATCCAGTTTAATATTGCCTTCAAAGGTCCATTTAAATCTTAGGAAAAGATTTCCTACTCCTTGCAGGGTCAATTATCTGTGATTTTGCTTCTACGTTCTACCTCCCTGGCTCCAAGCCGGGGGTCGATGTGGCTAGCTGAGCTGCTTCATACATTTTTGACTGGCCATTATCTTCTACCATTATATGTAACAAATACCATGCAGGGACTAATGATGAAATGCTCCTGAGACATAGAACAATCCCAGGTCTTATGGTGGAACACAGCTACTGCTCTTTCATGTACAGAAATTAATGTTAGTGTAAATGGTGTTGGGAAAACTGGTTATCCATTTGTTGAAAAATGGAATTAAATACTTACCTCTCACCCTGCATAAGAGTCAACTCGAGATGGATCAAAGACTTGGAAATTAGACCAGAGACTTTGAAGCTACTAGAGGAGGACATAGGTCCAATATTCCAACATATAGGCACAGTAGAAACTTCCTCAATAAGACCCCTTAAGCTCAGGAAATTAAAACAATAATTAATAAATGGGATGGCATTAAACTAAGAAGTTTCTGCTCCTCAACAGAAACCATCAAGAGTCTAAAGAGAAAGCCTACAGAATGGGAGATCTTTGCCAGCTATTCCTCTGATAGAGAGCTAATATCTAGAATATACAAAGAACTTAAAAGACTTCACACTAAAAAAACAAATAACCCAATCAAGAAATGGATAATTGAACTAAATAGACATTTCACAAAAAAAGAGATACAAATGGTCAATAAATAAATGAAAAAATTTTCAGCATCATTAGCAATCAGGGAGATGCAAATAAAAACTACACTGAGATTCCATCTAACCCCAATCAGAATGGGAAATCATCAAGAAGTCAAACAACAATAAATGCTGGCGAGGATGTGGGGAAATAGGAACTCTTCTACACTGTGGGTGGGATTGCCAATTAGTTCAGCCACTATGGAGATCAGTGTGGAGATTCCTCAGAAAACTGGGGATGGATACACCATATGAACTGTCTATACCACTCCTGGGTGTCTTTCCAAAGGGACTGAAGTCAGAGAATTACAGTAATATGCCTATCCATGTTCACAGCAGCACAATTCATAATAGCCAAATTATAGAACCAACCGAGGTGTCCATCAACAGATGAAGGGATTATAAAATTATGGGATATACACACAATGGAATTCTACTCTGCAATAAAGAACAAAATAATGTCATTTTCAGGAAAATGGATGGACCTGGAGAACATTATGTTAAGTGAGATTAGGCAGTCACAGAAAGTGAACAGTGATATGTTTTCTCTCACATGTGGAAGCGAGGCAGTAATTGGGATACCAGAGGGACTTCAGATAACGGAGGAGAAACTCCAGTGGAGCCAGGGAGGTGATCTAGGAGAAGGGGGGGAGGATCAATGAAGAAATCGCTTCCATTGACATTATGTACATATGTGGGAATATCAATGTCAATCTCAATACTCTGTATGGGGAAGGGGGAGGAATGCGGAGGAAGCCGGGGGAAAGCCCACCAAGTGCTGTGTGCATGTATGTCACTATCACTATGAACTACATGATGATGTGAGACTATAATGCACAATGAAAGTATAAAAGAAAGAGATTGTTAGTGTGATCACACACTTGCTATGCTAGTATGCAAGGTGGCACATATTGACCAAATTTTACGCATCCCGGTGAGACTGTTAAGGTGACAAACTCATCCTGCATTTCCCTGGATTTTCCTGATTTTAAAAATGAAGGTCCAGCCTCCTTAAAAACTCTGCAAACCCAGGCAAACAGGAGGATTGATCACCCTAAACAGTGTGCTCCTCAGAGATCAGAGTGCCACAGCGTCGCCATACATTTTTGGCAACACAAGCAAATGTACATAATAGAGAGTTTGGTGACACCGCATTATATCAATAATATGGTGTTGCTGGGTGTGGTGGTGCAAACCTGTAATCCCTGTACTTGAAAGGCTGAGACAGGAGGATCACAGATTCAAGGAGAGCCTCAGCAACTTAGCAAGACTCTCAGCAACCTAGAGAGACTCAGTTTCAAAACAATAAAAAAGGGCTGGGGGTGTAGCTTGGAGGTCGAATGCCTCCTGGGTTCAATCCCTGGTAACACACACACACACACACACACACACACACACACACACACACACACATGCGTATATGTATTTATATATATTCATATACATATACATATATACATAACACCATACATATATATAGTGTTATTTCTTTGGAATTAAGTTCTTTTGATGTTTGAAATAAGCAGAAACCCACATTTAACAACTCTTGCTATTGGAAGTGTGCTCATGTTGGGCCTGGTGGTGCTTGCCTGTAATCCTAGTACTTAGGAGGCTGAGACCGGAA
Source organism: Glis glis (assembly GCA_004027185.1). Classification (NCBI taxonomy): domain Eukaryota; kingdom Metazoa; phylum Chordata; class Mammalia; order Rodentia; family Gliridae; genus Glis; species Glis glis. The sequence continues at coordinate 42,805 of PVJS01002037.1, forward strand.
GTTCGCAGGTTCAAGGCCAGCCTTAGCAACTTAGAGAGGCCCTCCACAACTTACTGAGACCCTGTTTCAAAAATTAAAATAGAGCCCGGAATGGTGGCGCACGCTTGTAATCCCAGTACTTGGGAGGCTGAGACAGGAGGATCTCAGGTTTGTGGCCAGCATCAGCTACTTAGGCTCTCCACAACTTAGTGAGACCCTGTTTCAAAATAAAGAATAAAAAATAGGGCTGGGGGTGTAACTCAGAGGTAGAATGCCCCTGGATTCAATTCCCAGTGCCACAAAAAAAAGAAAATTTTAAATAAAATAGGGCTGGGGTGTAGCTCAGAGGTTGAATGCCCCTGCGTTCAATCCCCAGTACCACCACCAAAAAAAAAAGTATGTCAAGTGCCCATTTTAAACCCAGTCAAGCCATTATCACTTTGGATGGAAGAAGCACATTGTTTTTCTGCTGATATTACTTTGCTTGTCCAATTAAAACATCCAAGGCCTTGGGGGGCTCATGTTCTGCAAACTTCTAGGATAGCACAGACATACATGGTTGGTTTTGTTATGATTTTTAACAGCTACCAATTATGGAATATTTAATGGTTACCAGGCTCTGTCATATGCTGGCTGTGTAAATTATAAATCCTTGCAACTATAAATGGTAGGAATTGTTCTCTAGAATTTTAGAGATAGAGAAAGAAGCGCTGAGGGGCTGAGTGACTGCGACCCCCAGCGGGAGCAGCGGCAATGAGCTCCACGCGGGCTGTGTTGGGAGCTGTGTACCCACCCACGTGTGGACCACACTGCTTTCAAATGTCAAATCACAGCACAAATTAATATTTTTGTCAGCAAAATCTTTGCTTCTCTTAGACATCTTTTTAGAAAGTAGAAATCATCTTAATTTTGTAAAACACTGGGGTTTGGTTTGGTTTTAAGGGGGGTGCAAATCAATTATGCAGACTATTTTCTTGTGCTACTTTAAATAGTTTAAACATTCAACTCTAGAATAAAAACAAATTATACAGGCTGTTGACATCTAGACCAGTTTTATTTTTAATAAATAAATATTCTATATTTTGTCTAAAGTACCCTAGTGCTTATGCAAAGTCCCAGTAGTTGGAGGCTCTACACTTCTCTACTACTATGAAATGTCTACAAACAAATGTAAGTATCTAGAATAAGATAATTATTGAAGTTAAACACTAAATTTTGAGTTTCTATCGTGTGCAGTCAGCCCTGCTATCTGTGGGTTCGGCATGAACCTTCTAATGGAAAATGCTAATGTTGTTGCTGATATGTACGAGGTAGTTAGGCCTACTGTGACTGCATCAGTACTGAACGTGTAAAAACATGTTTTTCTTGCCATTAATCCCTAAATAATACAACATAGCTATTTACATAGTGTGTACATTGTATTAGGTATTAAGTGATCTAGACATGATTTAATGTATATGTAAGGATGTTCGTAGGTTATATGCAAATACTACGCCATTGTGTATAAGAGACTTGAGCACACCTATGGGTTTTGCTATCTGTAGGGGTCCTGAGTACATAGGAACAACTCTATAAAAAATAGATAAATGTGAGAGTATATAATTCTTGTTATTTATTGTATTAAAAGCAACAAATTCAATGTCAAATATTTTATCTTGCATTAACTCTCTTTTTTTGGCTTTCTTTTTTTGGTACTGGAGATTAAAGCTAGGAGCACTCTACCACTGAGCTACACCCCAGTCCTTATTTTTTTTATTCTGAGACATTGCTTCACTGAATTACCCCGGCTAGCCTTGAACATTCCATCCTCCCATCTCAGCCTTCTGAGTCACTGGGAATTCAGGCCTGCGCCATGCCAGGCACCTGGCTAATAATAAACCTTAAACGGAGCTTTTTTTTAAAACTACAGTAGCTACAATTTAGTGAGTAATGCATCTATGCCATCTATGCCAGGCTGTGGGCTTGGTAACATGCATATATTTCCTTTCAAGAAGAAACAAATCAATCATGTCAATCCTTCTAGCAGACTCATGGAATAAAAGAAAAGAACATGTCTTTGCAGTTTTGCAATTATTCCAACTCATTCTTCGAATGAATATTTTTATCTGCCATCTGTGAAAAAGGAGGATATAGCATTAACTACTAATACAGGAAGAGCATTTCTGAAAATTAAGACAAGGTAAAATATGATATGGCCTGGAAAGTTTGACTTCTGAGGAGCTGGCTTACTGCAGGAATAGAATGAAAGAAAGCAAGCAAATCATTTCACCTGCTCTGTGAAATATCAAATACTTTAGTAAGCATTTGGCATATATAAGTCTGCAGTCAATTTTTTAACTAACATGTTCCTGTTTCATGGTTTTCTCTTTTGGCCAAAAAATCCCTGATTTGCAAAAAGCATGTTAGAATTCTGAGGCATTGCTAAAAAGTTCTCATATGTAGAATCTGTCATCCTGCCTTTGTTTCAAGTCAGCTGAATGCATATTTTATAACCTGGAATAGGTAATATTCACTTCAGAACTTGCAAATACACACTGTTTTCAAATGAAAACATGATTAGTTAGAGTGTAATTTACATCACTGCTGTAGGTAAGCTTTGAAATCTGCTTTTGTATTTTATTGGGGGTTTTCTGTTTTTATTAAGATAAGCAATATCTACTTTCTGTGATTCTTCTCTTTGTACCTTTCTTAATTAAATGAAGCAACTATTAATAAATAGTAATAAATACAGCTCTTTGTGGTTTTGTATTATAACATTATTAATGTTTAGACCCAACCAACACAGATGTGTTAGTCAGCTTTCCATCACTGTGACAGAACCCCTGAGGTAACCAACTTAGGAGGAGGAAAAGTTTCTCTGGGCTCATGGTTTCAGAGGTTTCAGTCCATGATTTCTTGGCCCTGTGGCAGCACAATACATCAAGGCAGGAGCACATTGGAGAGGAGGCCTGTTTACCTCATGGCCACAGGGAAGCAAAATAATAGAGAGAGGAAGGGGAGGGGTCCCAGTGTGCCCTTCAAGCATATGCCCCCAGTGACCTGACTTCCTTCCGCTAGGCCCCACCTCTTAAGGTCCCACCACCTACCAAATAGCACCAATGGCTAGCAGCAGAGTCTTTAACATGTGGGCCTTTGGAGGACATTCAAGATCAAACTATAGCACCAGGCATCCACCACAATACTTGAAGGGACTTGAACTCATCGTTTTATGAAAACTATAAATAAATTGTATAGGAAGCCGGGCGTGGTGGCGCACGCTTGTAATCCCAGTACTTTGGGAGGCGGAGACCGGAGTATCCGGGTTCGTGGTCAGCCTCAGCTCGCACACTGTCTCTCTCTCTCTCTCTCTGTCTCTCCCTGTCTCTGTCTCTCTCTCTCTACTTGGTGAGGCCCTCCGAAACTTCGTGAGACCCAGTCTCAAAATAAAGTATAAAAAATAGGGCTGGGGGCGTAGCGCAGACGTAGAACGCCCCTGCGTTCAATCCCCGGTACCGCAAAAAAAAAAAAAAAAATATATATATATATATATATATATATATATATATACATTTAAAATATAATTATGCACATGCTAAAAATAAACATTTAAAGTTACCTTATACTCAACAGGTGTGTGTGTGTGTGTGTGTGTGTGTGTGTGTGTGTGGTGTGTGTGTGTATGTAGTAACTATGAATGTGATTCGAAGCATTAAGTTCCTGTTAAGACACCATCAACAACCAAGACATCTTTGTTCTTGGGCCTCCTAGACTCCTACTTTTCTTGGTTTTGCAAATATTCTCTTGCTGTGTGGCTCAGTTCTGCCCCAAAGTGGACTATTTTGTCCTTAAATTGAAATCCATGAGTCCTGTGCATGTATGATGCTGCTACCCTGATGTGTATCAAAATGTATAATTACAATGCACCAAAAAAAATAAAAATAAATAAATAAATAAAAAAGAAATCCATGAGTCCTTGCTGTATGAACTCTGAGGTGGAATGCCCCTGCTGTTCAATCCCCAGTACCACAAAAGAGAAAGAGAGAGAGAGAGAGAGACTTAAAAACCTATTAGAAGCCGGGCGTGGTGGCGCACGCTTGTAATCCCAGTACATTGGGAGGCGGAGACCTGAGGATCCGGGTTCGCGGCCAGCCTCAGCTCTCTCGCTCTCTCTCTCTCTCTCTCTCTCTCTCTCTACTTAGTGAGGCCCTCCGCAACTTCGGAAACCCGGTTTCAAAATAAAGTATAAAAATAGGACGGGGGGCATAGCACGGAGGTAGAATGCCCCTGCTTTCAATCCCCGGCACCGCAAAAAAAAAAAAAAAAAAGCCTATTAGAGTAAGACATGGTGATGCACGACTGTAATCCCAGTACTTGGGAGGCCAAAACAAGAGGATTGCAGTTTCAAGACCAGTCTCACCAAATTAGTAAGACTTGGCAACCTAGCGAGACCCTGCTTTAAAAATTTTTTAAACTGAAAAGAGCTAGGGGTATAGCTCAGAGGTGGTAGAATGCCCCTGTTCAGTCCTCAATAACACACACACACACACACATGTGCGCACGCGCGCGCGCGCTCACACGCGTACATGTGCTCACACGCACACACCTTAAAGATGGTCAACCTGCTGTACACTAGATCTCCAGAACTTATTCATCTTGCACAACTGAAACTTTGTACCTATTAACCAGTGTCTCTCCATTCCCCTGTACCCCATGTAGACACGTGTCAAAATCAGGTTGTCTGTCTTAAATACAGACCATTCTTTTATGTCAATAATAGTTCAGTAAAGCTTTTTAAAATGAAAAATAAGCCAGGCATGGTGGTGCATGCCTGTAATTCCAGTACTTGGGAGGCTGAGACAGGAGGATAACAGGCTTGAGGCCAGCTTCAGCAACTAAATGAGGCTCTCAGCAACTTAGCAAGACCCTGTTTCCAAATAAAAAAATAAAATAGGGCTGAGGGTGACAGAGACAGAGAGAGACAGAGAGACAGAGAGAGAGAGAGAGAAATGAGAGATAGGCAGAAAAGGAGGGAAGGAGAAAAGCAAGGGAGGGAGGGAGGGAGGGAGGGAGGGAGGAAGGAAGGAAGGAAGGAAGGAAGGAAGGAAGGAAGGAAGGAAGGAAGGAAGGGAGAGAACAATTACATACTGGGAATTCTCACTGGTGGATTCTCCAGTTTTCAGAAAGCCTGTCTAGTTTTCTTGCCACCAAGTGTTAGAATGTCTTTTTTTTTTTCAGTATCACAACCAAATAGGTGATAATTTAATATAATTACCATTAGGTGTTCCCTAATTTCTTCCTCATTCTTCAAAAGGTGCTCTAAATATTAGAAGGTCTTTCAGGCTTACTGGAGAGAGGGAACGCTCCCCCACCCATCATGACTGTAAAATTCTATTATTGTTGCTCATGTAATAGGTTTACTACAGCTCTATTTTTTCAACTGATTGTTACATTTCACTAGGTTTAGTAAATAGGAATTAAACATGAATAGAATTCTTTGCCCAAAGAGCTAATATTTTTATTCAACATATTGGTGATACAAATTATTTATTTATTTATTTATTTATTTATTTACTTATTTATTGGTACGGGGATTGAACCCAGGGGCATTCTACCTCTGAGCTACACCCCCAGCCCTATTTTTTATTCTTTATTTTGAAACAGGGTCTCACTAAATTGCAGAGGGCCTCACTAAGTAGCTGAGGCTGGCCGCGAACCCAGATCCTCAGGTCTCAGCCTCCCAAGTACTGGGATTACAAGCGTGCACCACCACGCCCAGCTCAAATGATTTATTATTAAGTACATAGGTAGCTACTTTTGCCCCATAGGTAGATGTCTCAGTGTGCAAAACCTAACTTTAAATTTTAAGACAGAAAAGGATGTACTAACAGAAAAAAATCTCTGAAAATATAAATATCCTAGTAAAAACTGTACACAATATGCACCGGATTGCAAGGAGTTCTGTTAAAATAAATCTGACATATGTTGTTTTTCTATTCTGTCTTTTAAAGACTTCATTCTGTTGTCTCCTTCTTTGTGTCATTTTTCTTTTTTTCTCTTCTAACTGGTTACTAATACATAAGTTTAGGACCCCAAATCCCAGCATTATCACTGTGGGAAATTCTTATCCAAAATTAAATTGCTAGTTCCTAGGATTTTTTTTTTTTACTATTTGCTCCAAAAATGAACAAATAGGTTGTCATAGATATTTTCATGTTAAATGAAATATTTTTAATTGGCCTTGAGCACTCTGGGCATGCTACACTGATCACTGTATAGTTTTGTTGTTAGCAAAGGTCAAAAAATCAAAAATGATGCTATGTTTTGAAGACAGCATGAGACACGAGTTAGGTTCAAGGCTCAGGACTCAGGCTGTCCATCTTCAGTTTTGAGCTCAAGGGTGTGTGTGTGTGTGTGTGTGTGTGTGTGTGTGTGTGTGTGTTAGTTACTGGGAATTGAAGCGAGGGGTACTCTACCTCTAAGTTATACCCCAAGGTATACTGAAACAGGATCTCACTAAGTTGCTGAGGCTGGCCTCAAACTTGCAGTTCTCCTGTCCCAGCCTCCCAAGAAGTGGGATTACAGGTGTGCATCACCATGCCAGGCCTGAGCTCAGGTCTTGTGCTTAACCTCTCTTTGCCTCAATTTCCTCTCTATAAAACAAGAACATCGATGATGGTACCACCACAAGGTTTTTGTGAAAATTAAATGGCTTAATTTATGTAAAGCATGATAACACCTGGTACTTACTATCATTTCTTCCTAAAACACACACTGGTGGAAGACAAGCCACTTTCAAGAAATCCAAGTGCTAACATTCTTTACTGATCTAGGCTTCATGAGGCATGGAGAGTCCCACTGAGAGAACCAACTGCATCAGCACCTCCTGATTCTGATGGGAACAACTTACTGCTATGATAACATAAACTTTCATGGGTCAAACAACAACAAAAACGATAAATCTGCATTGGTTTTGGTAGCTTTTAGAAGACTTGGTAGATAATTGATTTTTATTTAATTTAACTTTACAAGATTTTTGGCCCCAGCTCATCATATCCTACCCCAAGAAACTGTTTCCTAAACTTTTTACTTTGCTAAATGTCCTCTAATTGTTTTGCATGTATTACTCTCGTCCCCCTCTGCACTGAAAGTTCACCGAGACTTGAAGCCATATCTTGTGATCTTTTCATTTTTGTTTCATATCCAAACACATATTTCAGGCTCTCAAAAATCTTCAATTGATAGCTAACATGGCTTTAAATGTGTAGAGTGTTTTGTCATTTACAAAGTACCCAAGAGACACCACTGCATTCGATCCTCAGTATACACATTTTCCAGTTTAGGAGAGTGAGGTTGAGAAAAATGAAGGAATTTGCCCAAAATCATAAAAGCCAAGTAAGTGGTAAAGCCAAACTTGGAACCCAGGTCTTTAGAGCAAGCCCAGTGTTCCTCGTGGCATGCAGTCCCACAGCCAGCTTCTCACCCTTCACCCCCAAACTTGACAGATTCCTGGGTGTGCTAAGCCCCTCAGTTTACACATTCGGGAGTAAAACGGCTTGTTCAAGAGTAAGGTTTGGAATCCAGGGTCCTGTCTCCCAGCCCTGTGCCCTTCTGACTGGTAAGAATGTCCATCAGCAAGACCTGGGAAGGAAAGGACAACGGAGCGTTCCAGTTGATAACTACCCCTTCACTCATGGCCAAAACTTGGCCCAAAATGATCTGCAAACTCCTAGAATTTATATTTATATTTACACACACACATACACACACACTGGGGTTTTTGAACCAGGAGGTTATCTAGAAATACAAACCCTATATACTTACTTATTTACACGGTTTGCTTCTCTTTTTCCCTTGATGCAAAGTACATGCAATTTCTTTTCTTTTTTTTTTCTTTTTCCTTTTTTTTTTTTTTGATTGGGGCTTACTCAAACATGTGCCTTGGGTGTGAAAGATCAATATTCTCCCTTCAAATTGATTAGCCATGACTTAATTCTAGTGTAGCAGATAGAAGTCTCAGTTCACAAGCGCAGGTGTTCAAGAACTGTTGCCGTTTTATGGCTTTTTAATCAACTTACTATGGCACGGAGCCTGCGTTGTCACCCTAGTTGTCATGAGCGCACCCTCCCTTCCCTGGTTGCACCAGAATTGGTGAGCGCAGGAAAGGTGGGAAGTGCCTCCGGCCAACAATTTGTAACGACCACCACTGACATCCTAATTCCTCGGGCCCAGAGTGGTCCAGGACGCTGGCCTCTTTGCCACGGGTGGGGACTAGGGATCTTTTTGTGGTCTGGAAAGTTCTGTGTCCAAAGTCTTTCCTTCTCTAAGTGCCATTTTTCTGGAGTCTTCATATCTACCTAGGCACTACCCCAACACAATGCATTTATTCCCACTTTCCATGGGATACTCAAACTTCTTTCTGCTTATCAGTTTGGAGGGAATCTTCTCCTTTTCTCTAGGCCCTCAAGGGTCTTACTGACTTCCATTTTCCTGATAGGATGGGCTTCTTAGATCTTAAAGCCTCAAATATTTAAATACGGAAGGAAGGAGGGAAGGAAGGGAGGGAGGGAGGGAAGGCTTCTCTTTCTCATCCCACAAAAATCCCTACAAGCCAAGAAAACAGGACCAAGCTATATTCCTCAAATAAAGAAGAGAAAGAAAATAACAGAAGAAAAACAATCAGTCAGTATTTCACTAATTTATCCAACCACACTACTCTTGCTCTTAGATCTTTGAAATAAATAAGGCATTAATGTAACCCAGCACAGTGGTGAATGCCTGTAATCCCAGTACTTGGAAGGGTAAGACAGGAGGATTACAGGTTCGAGGCCAGCCTCAGCAACTTAGTGAGGACCTCCTTCCTTTCTCCAGGCCCTCAAGACCCTGTTTCAATTTTTAAAAAATAAATAAATAAAAAAGGGCTACAATGTAGCTTGGAGGTAGAATGCCTCTGGGTTCAATCGCCAGCATGTGTGGACACACACACACATACACACACACACACACACACACACACACACACACACACACACATGCCAGGTATTAATGCTCAACTATTTCACAGAAAAGAAGGTTTAACAACATCGACTTCTCAAAACTATGAAGTTTTGAGAACTATAATACACATAATTCAAAACGATAATACACATTAAGTATTATGCAAATATAAACTTCCAACAGGCCCTGCGGATACTGCACAAGGCACAGGCTGCTGTGGGACAAAGGTAATCATTGCTCTTATAAGAGGGAAGCAGGTGAGAGGTGAGGGAGAGGTGATCCCAGCCAACCCAACCGGAGTCAATCCCTGAAACGCCCACTGCACGCCCTCCCAGGCCCTCCCTGAACCTGATCCCTCATGCCTTCAAATTCTTGTCTCTTCCCGGGTTCACCAAAAGGGATATGAAGCAGCCTTTAGGGAATAAGCTGTAGACATTTTTTTTACCTTCCCCAAAATATCCCTATACTAAAGGAACAATTTTCCAATACCCATAAAATAACATTTGGTGGGAGGAGTCAGGCAAAGATGGAGAGAAACAGGAAGAGTCAATTGTCTCCTAGTTGTCAGCAAAACGTGACTATTCCAGCTCAGTTTTCTGAGTGAAGGGAGACAATAAGGGGCTCTAAGCCATCTTAAGAACTCTCTACTGCAGGATGACAAGGAGAAAACTCACTTAAAACCAGGATGAGAGAACTTCAGGAGCTTCCCTTTCCAGACAGAAAGTTACTGACAAGGTGTTAGTAGTTTTTAGGGTTGTTGGATTTTTGTTTTGGTTTTGAGGGGTTTTTTGTTGTTGTTGTTGTTGTTGTTGTTGTTTGTTTTTGTTTTTGTTTTGGTGCTGGGGATTGAATTCAGGGGCATTCTACTTCCAAGCTAGACCTCCAGCAGTATTTCATTTTTTATTTTGAAACAGGGTCTCGCTAAGTTGCTGAGGCTGACCTCAAACCTCCTATCCTTGTATCTCAGCCTCTCAAGTACTTGGATTACAGGCATGCACCACCACTCCTGGCTTTTAGTAGATTTTTGAAGACCCAATGTCTCCCCCTGAACTCCCTAACCTCGCCAATGTCTGACCCATTACCATTAGATATAAAGACTATGCTAGGATGCCCTGGGTCTTTTGGAATTCTCTGCTTCATTTACCTTTGGTAACTTAATCTTGACCTGGTATTGAAAAATGGATTTGACTTTAGAACTGTTTGCAGTTCTTCTGTTCAGATTTGTTTATTCTTCTCCTCTCATTTATTGCTAGTCGATCACTTATTTGTATCAGAATGGATATTTATTTTAGACTTTGGGTTATAAAAAAACTGGGGCATGGTGGTACACATTCATAATCCCAATACATGGAAGACTGAGACAGGATGATCTCAGGTTCAAGGACAACCTCAGAAATTTAGTGAGACTCTCAGCAATCTAGCAAGACCCTGTCTCAAAACAAAAAATTAAAGGGCTGAGGGTGTAGCTCAGAAGTAGAATCACCCTGAATTCAATCCCAAGTACCACAAATAATGATAATAATAATACATAGGAATTCCTTTTTTTCTTTCATTTTCCACCCCGTCCGTGTGTGTGTGTGTGTGTGTGTGTGTGTGTGTGTGTGTGTGTGTCACTGGAGATTGAACCTATGGGTGTTCTACCCCTGAGCTACACCCCCAGTCCTATTTTTTATTCTTTATTTTGAAACAGGGTCTCACTAAGTTGCAGAGGGTCTCACCTAAGTAGTTGAGGCTGGCCTTGAACCTGCAATCCTCCTGTCTCAGCCTCCCAAGTGCTGGGATTAAAACATGAGCCACCATGCCCGGCTCACTGTTCCCATTTTTAAAAGCACCTGTTTAAAGCTCCTAGATGGCAGAAATGAGCTGAAGAAAGGGCAAGTCTATAAAAAGTGATTTGAGAAAAATATAAAAATCAAGGTCAAATCTAATACACACACACAGTCACCCTGCCCTATGCCCCTGTACCTCTTCACCTCCACCAGGAGGGAGAAGGAACTGTCTGGAGTGGTGCCCTGGTGAGAAATGCAGAGAAAAGGGGGTGCTTGGGAGAGACAGAGTGGATAGGACCTGATTCACCCCAGCCCCTCACCACACATTTCCCCACCTAGCAGCACTGGAAAAGGGAGGCTTGAGAGAAGTAAATTCTAATTCTGTTCCACACCTGGGACTCCTCTTTTCCTATACACTATTTCAAAGCATAATAGATTGAAATAATCTTTGTGGTCAGAGTTTTTAACTCAGAAGGCCAGAGTAGCAGGGCCACCCCATCACCGTCTTTCCACTGCATCTACATCCTGGGCTGTGTCCGCCCCTGATACCTGCCTGCCTGTCTTGTCTCCCACACTACAAAGCACATGTGTCTTGCTTCACATGGTCCCTACTTCATTTGGGATCCAGGGGACTGAGAATCTCAATTTGATCTCTAATTCTGCCCAATCCTCAATGCTGCTCACCAGTGTATCCTCTACCATCCAGACACAGGAGCTTTAGAACAAGTTTTAAGTAAGTCACTAACTCAGAATTGTATCTTCCCCAAAATATCTCTGTGAAAAAGTCAAGAGCAGATTTCCAATGGTGGCTGTGCACCAGTATCATGTGTTAAATCCTGAAGGCTAAGTCATGCCCAAGACCAACTAACTTAGGGTCCTTAAGAGTGAGATGCTAGCATTGGTTATAAAAATATTTCCCCAGTAAATCTGAGTTTATTTTGTGTGTATGTGTGTGTGTTGCTTTGTTTTGTTTTGAGGCACTGGGGATTGAACCCAGGGGTATTCTACCTCTGAGTGACACCCCCAGCCCTATTTTATTTTATCTTATTTTATTTTGTGGTACTGAGGATTTGACCCAGAGGCATTTTATCTCTGAGCTACACCCCCAGCCATGTTTTATTTTTGGAACAGGGCCTCACTAAGTTGCTGCCTTTGAACCTGCGATCCTCCTGTCTCAGCCTCCCAAGTACTGGGATTACAGGCATGTGCCACAATGCCCAGCTTATTTTTTATTTTGAAACAAGGTCTCACTAAGTTGCTGAAGGCCTCACTAAATTTCTAAGGTTGGCCTTGAACCTGCAATCCTCCTGTCTGTGCCTCCCAAACACTGGGATTACAGGCATGTGCCACCACACCTGGTCCCGGTGATTCTAATGTGCAGCCATGTTTGAAACCCATCCTGTAGGGACTTGTGACCTGCTGCTGAGGGCCAGGCAGGGTCCACATTCACTTCTAGAGTGATCCCCCCTTATCCACTGGGGATACACTCCAAGACCCTTGAGGTTTCTTGGCATTGTCTGCGATCCCTGTCTCAGCCTCCCAAATACTAGGATTACAGGTGTGCACCACCACGCTCAATCTCCCCTTTTCATAGGAGCAGAATCTGAGTTTTGTTGGCTTCCTGGCCACTTGGAAAATAATCATTCCCCTGCCTCTCTTGAAGAAGAATGGGGCCCCTGAGCTAACATGTGGCCAACGTGATGACTGCAAAAGTGACATGTGCAGTTCCTACACCAGGTCCTTTAGAAAGACAGTTAGGATATAGTCATGATAGTGCACCACCAGCATGCAGCGATGCATGCGACTGTCTCACAATGGTAGAGCAACAGAGTAGAAGCAGTCTGGGCCCTTCACCTTTGTCATGAAAGAGAGCCACTATAACAGCTCAGAGTTGTATATGGTAGAGGAACATCTTCCATTGTATATTATTATTAATGTCTCTGTTTCTACAGCTAAACCTACATCCTCATGAATATAACCTCCAGTACCTTCCTTCAGTAATGTTTCTGTTGGTGGTTTGGTAAGGAATTGAGCAACAAGTTGGTGTGGTGGTGTACACCTGTAATCTCAGTACTTGGGAGGCTGAGAAAGAATTGCAGATTCGAAGCCAGCCTTAGCAACTTTGCGAGGCCCTCAGTAACTTAGTGAAACCCAGTTTCAAAATAAAATATAAAATAGAGCCGGGCATGGTGGCGCATGCTTGTAATCCCAGTACTTTGGGAGGCGGAGACCGGAGGATCTGGGTTCACGGCCAGCCTCCGCTCTCTCTCTCTCTCTCTCTCTCTCTCTCTCTCCCTGTCTCTCTCTCTCTCTCTCTCTCTCTCTACTTAGTGAGGCCCTCCGCAACTTCGTGAGAAGACCTAGTTTCAAAATAAAGTATAAAAAATAGGGCCGGGGGTGTAGCGCAGAGGTAGAACACCCCTGGGTTCAATCCCCGGTACCGCAAAAAAAAAAAAATATATATATATATATGTATAAATAGGGCTGGGGTGTAGCTCAGAGATAGAACACCACTGGGTTCAATTCCCAGTACCACAAAAAAAAAAGAATTAACATCACTATGTGCTGAGAGCCACATTACAGTACCAGTACCATATCAAAAGGACGAGTGTCATACGGTCCAGACAGCGACCACCATGAAACATACAGACCCCCAGGACCAAGCTAAGAAGAATGGGCAGGAAGGAAGTGTGCTACAGAGAAACAACTGAGGAGAAACACAAGCAAACCCACCTCCACCCATATCAGCTAAAGGAAGGGAAGTCTTGAAGGGAGAGGTTGGCACTTGGGCTGTATCTAGATTTGAATAAATTAGAATGTGAGCAGCTGGTCTCCGCCTTGGTAAAGGGAGACCTGAGATCCAACATCCACTCTCCCACTGCCTCGCTGTACGAACTTGGGCAATGACTGACGTCCATTAGCCTGCCTTTCCTCGTCTGAAAGTGGAGTTAGTGACAGGTACTTCACAGGTCTGTCTTATGGATTAGGTTACATGAGGCACCTTTATATTTGGCACAATGCCTGGCGCATAGTAGGTGCTTAATAAATTGCCTTAGAAGAACTCCCACTCCAATCACGAGAATATTATGCTTTCTTTGAAATACAGACCTGTTCGTTCTTGTTTGGGGTCCCAAAACATCTCCGCTCCTTATTCTTCCCCTCCCAGAAAAGTTCTCCCTCACAAGGCCTTAGCAGGTTGTTCTTTCCCTTCTCTGACCTTTATAGACATATTGCCTGTATCACTCATTGCCACTTAATTCCACATGGTTTTTCGCTGAAACTTAAGATTCCACGTGTGTTAGGTCTGTCTTCCATTAGAGTCTAAAGTTTCAGAGTTTGTTCTTGTCCTTCACATCATGCGTCCTATTTAATCCAGCATGATGTGCTCCCAAAATACTCATTAAAGGGATAAATGATACCCTTCAAACAAATGTGCGTGTGTAGCTCACAGAGAGCCAAGCAGAATAAATGTCATTCTATTCATACACCGAGTAACCAAATGGTGGAATACCTTAAACTTTAAAAATCAAATTAATGGAATTTTGACATTTGCAATCCTGGGCGAAGCCAACATGATGTACTTTAAATTTTCCCTTGACAGGAATCGTTCCCTCTCTAACAGCAGGTAAGTTCTAGCTGCAAACTCAGCTCCCCACTCGGCTGCTTCCCCTGCCATTTCAAAGCCCAGCAAGATGCTCTATTTGTTTGGCTTGAATAAGTCATATTAATTTCTTCCTCAAACACTTATGAGCTGAGTTATATCTTAGGGCATCAAAAATAAATAATTTAGTGAATTGCCAATCTAATGTAGTTTGCTATTTACCTGGTTGGTTGGTTGGTTGGTTGGTTGGTTGGTGGGAGAGTTTTGGTTGGTTGGTTGGTTGGTTGGTTGGTTGGTTGGTGAGCTGTTGTATTAGTTTTCTAGGGCTGCCAAAATGAAATTCTGGAGAAGTCCATGTGTCCCATGACTGTCCCCTAGCTTCTTGTGGTTTGCTGCCAACTTGGGCATTCCTTGGCTTGTGGGAACATCAACCCAATCTCTGCCTTGATGTTCACACGATGTTCTCCCGTGCACATCTATGTCTAGATTCCTCTTTTTATAAGGACGTTAATCTCATTGGATTAGCTGACCCACACACACTCCAGTTTGACCTCATCTTTCTTTTTTTGGGGGGAGGGGTCCTGGGAATTGAACCCAGGGGCATTCTACCCCTCCAAGATATACCCCTAGCCCTATTTTATTTTTAAAACAAGGCCTCACTAAGTTGCTAAGGGCTTCACTACGTTGCTGAGGCTGGCCTCGAGCCTATGATCCTCCTATCTCAGCCTCCCAACTACTGGGATTACAGGCATGGACCACCACACCTAGCCAGTGCGACCTCAACTACCTGCTTCCAAATGAGGTCACATGCTGAAAGTCCTGGGGGTTAGGACTCCAACCTATGAATTTTTTTTTTTTTTTTTGCAGTACCGGGGATTGAACCCAGGGGCATTCTACTTCTGTGCTACACCCCCGGCCCTATTTTTTATACTTTATTTTGTAACCGGGTCTCACGAAGTTGCAGAGGGACTCACTAAGTAGCTGAGGCTGGCCGCGAACCCAGATCCACCGGTCTCCACCTCCCAAAGTACTGGGATTACAAGCGTGCGCCACCACGCCTGGCGCCCAACCTATGAATTTTGAGTGGACACAATTCAACTCATAACAGCTATGATATTTGTGCCTTCTCGCTGAAAAACCCAGGGGAGGGCAAGAGACATCTGCCTTCCTTGCAAGTCTAACTTCGTGGGAAAGTAGACACTACCACTCTGCACAGTGACTGTAATCAGTGTTTTCAGTGCAGAAGTCAATCTCTGGGAAGCACTCGGAATAGTCCCTGGCAGGGGGGTGAATGCTTGACAAGTGTTAGCTATCAGCAGTCGTAATATTCATATTATTAGTATTATTTAGATTTTAAATCACAGTATTCAATATAATGTCAAAAATACTTCACTCCTGCTGTGAATGTGAATAACAGTTAGAAACTGAAAATGAGTGGAGGTGAAAAGCACCATTGATGAGCTTCGGTGCAGTGGGCCATAATTAGGAACTCACTCATCAATTATTAGCCTTTTATGATCTAAAATTAATTAGGAATACAAAATTAAAGTATAATGAAATTATTATGTAAATATTTTCCTGATGTATCTATCCATCATGCATTTTCACTTTTATTGAAAACCAGCAAAGAGGAGGCAAGAATGCTTCAACGGGAGTCAGGTACAGAGGCACAGGCCTATAATCCTAGTCCTTGGGAGGCTGAAACAGGAGGATTGCAGGTTCAAGGCTAGCGTAAGCAACATAGCAAGACCCTGTTTCAAGATAAAAAATAAAAAGGGCCTGGGGTGTAGCTCAGAGGTATAATGTCCCTGGGTTCAATACCCAGTACCACACACACACAAAAATAAGAATGCTCCAATGGGATGTATTTAATCAATTATATATGGAGCTGTATCTATTTAGGAAATATTAGATGTATAAAAATAAAGAAATATATTCAGATTAATCAGCTCAAAATCTTGGAGATTTAAAAAGAATATGCAAATGGTCAAGATGATAAATTGTATATGCATTTTATATTTTTTAAAACTTTTTGAAATCTCAATATAAATGGAGTTTATGCAAAAGTATTAATAGTAAAATTGATCACAAGAGAACTGATTTTTTGGCAAAATGGAATTAAAAAGCTTGGCTTGATTACAAGCACTAAAGGAGAGAAACCCACAGGTGCACAGTCAAGATTTCCTTGGCTTTGGAAGGAGGCCCTGCCCTAGATGTTTAGCTAATTGGATGCTTTGGTTTGAAGAGATGAGTACTGAAAATGAGTATGAAGAAAAATGAAATCTGAAGTCATAACAAGAAAAGACCAGCTATTCAAAGCAGCGCTTTTTTTCATTTTTATTTTATATGGTACTGGAGATTGAACCCAGGGGCATTGTACTCCCAAGCTACACCCCCACCCCTTTTCAGTTTTTATTTTGAAACAGGGTCTTGCTAGGTTGCTGGGAGTCTCGTTATATTGCCTGAACCTGTGATCCTCCTGTCTCAGCCTCCCAAGTACTGGGATTACAGGTGTGCACCATCATGCTCGGCTTAGCAGAACATATTTAATAGTGAAATAAATGGTGAGATTATAAGTATCACAGGAGTTTGAGACCACAAGCATGATAGGAGTTTGAAGTGGGTGGTCAGGGCTGGTGGTCAGGGACTGGGAAGGTTTCGTTAAAGAGAGCTGTAAGTTGTGCCTTTCAGGACTACAGACAGGAAGGAATACAAAATAATGTATTCCTTCTTTTCTGGAATACTGTGCTTCTATGGAAAAGGAGATGAGAGCAACAAGATTTTGAAGAACTCATCAATTAAAGCAAAGAATTAATAGGTAACCCTCACATTAGCATAGTTGAATTTCTCCATCCACTTTCCCCTTGAAGTCATTTCTAGGACTCTGTGCTCCTTGGAGACCTACCGGTGTCTTGAGGTCTCCAGTATGACTCAGCCTCCACAACCAACCCGGAGAACAAGATGCTGAGAGAGAGAAGCAAGAGAACAAAGTATCTCTGCCATGTCTTATCCTCCCAAGCATCACTAATTGCTTTAATCAGTTATTCATTTAGAGTACTTTAAAAATAATAAAAAAAATAAGCTGGGTGTGATGGCGCACGCTTGTAATCCCAGTACTTGGGGGGCTGAGACAGGAAGGAGGATTGCAGGTTCACCGCCAGCCTTGGCTACTTAGTGAAGCCCTCCACAACTTAGTGAGACCCTGTTTCCAAAAAAAGAATAAAAAATAGGCCTAGGGGTGTAGCCTGGAGGTAGAATGCCCCGGGTTCAATCCCCAGTACCACAAAAAATAAAAAATTTAAAAATTTTTGAAAAATAAAAAATTACATTACCAAGATAACCTTGGTGGAATGGCACAGCTAGCAGCAAGAAGTAGATGTGAGAAACAAAGGGTGCTTTTTGTTGCTTAGATCAGCTGTGACTAAGCTATGGGTCTAGCCAAAGTGTCTCCCCTCTGTGGAAAGCTGCCCAGCTCCTCCAGGTTGCCACGGATGGGAGTCCTGCCAGGTTCCCTTCTACGCCAGAGCTGCTGGGCCCCAGCTCATCTCTTCCCACTTGTGTTTTCCCCACCAAGCTATGAGCTCCTCAACGGCAGGAACCCTGTCAAGGCTCAGGATCTGGAGCCAGACCACCCACGTTTGAATCCTTCCACTATAATTTCTTCTAGGTGTCACCTAACCTCTGGATCTCACATCCTAATTTGTAAATGGGGGTCATGAGACTATGAGTTCATGAAAACCACCTTTGAGGCTCAGTGCCTACCCATAGTAAGCACTCAGGATATGTTAGCTTTTGATTCTCGCAGGGCCTAGCACAGTCTCAGAACATAAAGTGTGCTCAGGAAATACTAGTTGAATGAATGCATGGATTTCTTGGTGGGAAAAAAAAAAAGTGTCTTCTTTGAGCCTCTCCCAAAACCTCACTCAGTAACTGATTAATGGATTTGTATTTAAAGAAGACAGCCAGTACTTGAGAGGCTGAGACAGGAAGATCACAGGTTCTAGGACAACCTCAGCAACTTAGAGAGACTCTCAGCAACCTAGGGAGACCCTGTTTCAAAATAAAAAAAAAAAAGGCTGGCGGTATAGCTTGGAGATAGAATGCCCCTGGGTTGAATCCCCAGAACAAAGAAGGAAAGAAGTAAAGGAAGGAAGGCAGGCAGCAATGCTAAGATTCTACAATGCCATTGCAGTAGACTACAGATCCCCATGAGAGATTTTTCTTGGCCAGAGATCTTCTCTTCAAGCCATTTTGTTCAGGCATCTGTTTTAGTTATCCATTTAATCCACTGGCACAGGAGATACTCAAGAGATCTCTCTGAACTTTACCTCCTATAAAAAGGGATATTTACAAACCAAGGATGAATATAGGTCAGGATGTGAAGGAATCCGTCTTCCACTCCTAAAATTTGATTGACTTTCTACATGATGCATGATGCTGCCACCACATCTCCCTCAGAAGTTTGGAGTTATCCTTTAATAACAGCTCATAGAAGCATTAAAATTTTGAAGCTAATCATTAGTTTGTGAAACACACCCAAGAATTAGCAATACACAGGTGTAAACCTGCTTACAATGTTAAGGGTGGAGTACAGGTGGTATGGATAATTCCACTCGGATTAATACCCGTGTTACCTAAAAATGATTTATTGCCTACAAGAATGCACTAGTTTTTTGTCAGATACTTGTACTGTATATCACCTAAGAACTCTTATATATGAAACAGAACATCCATAAACATAAAGGTGAGACTATAATTCTTTTTTATGTTTTTATTTTTTTATTTATTACATTTATTGGTGCAGCATAGTTATACGTTTTGATAAGTGTCAGGGTATCAGAAGCATGCATGCGCACATTGCTCATTTAGCCCTCCCTCAAGTCCCACCCTATTCCCTCCCCCTTCCCTCCCTTCCGTGCTCAGCATAGCGATAGACTCTGATAAGTTTGTGTGTACACATCATGTGCATTAGTGTATTTCCCTCTTCCCCCTCCCATGTTCCTCAGTTAGGTCACCTTCTTTGCTCCACTAAAGTTGTCTCCTCTGTAATTCTAAAGACTGAAGTAAAGAAAAGCACCAGAGTAGTTTTAGTTTACATTTCCCTGATTGCTAAGGATGATGAATATTTTTTTCATATATTTGTTGGTCATTTGTATTTCTTCTGTTGACACATATCTGTTTAGTTCAATTGCCCATTTTTTTTCTTTGTTGGGTGTGTTTTGGGGGGTGTTAAGTTTTTTGAGTTCTTTATATATTCTGGAGTCGAGGAGTTCTCTATTAGAGGAGTAGTTGGTGAGGATTTTCTCCTATTCTGTAGCCTCTCTTCTTGATTGTCTCCTTTGCTGTGCAGAAGCTTTTTAACTTGATGTCTTGATTCCATTTATTGATTCTTGGCTTTATTTCCTGAGCTGTGAGGGTCTTATTGAGGAAGTCTCTACCAGTGCCTATATTTTGGAGAGTTGGTCCTATGTTTTTTTTCTAGTAATTGCAAAGTGTCTGGTCTAATTTCTAGATCTTTGATCCATTTTGAGTGTCCACTTCACTGCACTTAGAATGGCAATCATCAAGAATACAAACAATATAAACATTGGCAAAGATTTTGGGGGAGAGAAACACTTATACATTGTTGGTGGGATTGTAAATTAGTACACCACTATGCAAATCCGTATGGAGGTTCCTCAGAAGACTAGGAATGCAACCACCATATGACCCAGCTGTATCGCTCCTTGGTATCTTTCCAAAAGAATTAAAGTCAGAAATACCACAGTGATTCATGTATACCCATGTTTATAACAACACAATTTACGATAGCCAAGTTATGAAACCAACCAAGGTGTCTGTCAAAAGATGAATGGAAAAGAAAAATGTAATATGTACACAAACAATGGAGTTTTACTCAGCCATAGGAACAAAACTATGTCATTTGTAGGAAAATGGATGGAACTGGAGAACATCACACTAAGTGAGATCTGCCAGATTCAGAAAAATCAAAGGCTGCATGTTTTCTCTCAAATGTGGAAGCTAGAGAGGAAAAAAAAAGAAAAGAAAAAAGAAGGAGCTCATGAAAATTAGGAGAGATACCACTAGCGTCGTGGAAGGGGACCAGGGGAGGGCAGAAGGGAGGGGAGGAGAAGGAAACAGACCAAACTATGTTAGTGCATATACGAATGTATCACTATGAATCTCATGTACAATTACAATGTACCAACAAAAATCGTAAAAACACTGCTTAAATATCGTAAATAAAATGTTAGTTGTACCTCCACTTTCTTGTGAACAATAGTCATTTAATATGTCTGAGATGGGACAATAATGCCTGCCTTGGCTATCAGAGAATTATCACAACTATTTATTCATCCAAGAAGCAATTAGGATAAAAAGAAAAGTTTGATATAATTTCCAAAAGAAATATGTTGATATAAAGTGCAAAATGGATGGTGTCATTATATTGCTATAAATATAGTTGCATTTGGCTTTTAAATATGATTAAAATAAAAATCTTTCAGTGTTGAGCTCATGGATTGTTTCATAGCCTACTCCAAAGTATTTACCTTCATCACCATTTCCTCTGCGTTTTGATTTTACCTCTCTCGAAAGGCTTTCTCTGACCATCCTATAACAGGTATTCCTCCCCTCATTTTTATTTTTTAAAACTACCATACTAGTTGGGCATGATGGTGCATGCCTGTAATCCCAGGACCTGGGAGGCTGAGACAGGAGGATAGCAGTTTCACAGCCAGTCTCAGCAACTTAGGGAGGCCCTCAGTAACTTAGCAAGACCATTTTTCCAAACAAAAAAATAAAATAGGGCTGGGGGTATAGTCTGGAGGTAGAATTCCCCTGCGTTCCATCCCCAGTACCACAAACATATACACAAAAAAACATACTTTTTTCCTTCATGGAAAAATATTAGTAGTTATGTGTTTTGTGTTTGTTTGCCTGTCTATTATTTATTTCTGCCACAAAACCTCCATTCTATGAGGTCAGAGATTTTGTTCTTGTTGTCTTATTCTCACTGGTATCTAGTATACTGCCTGGAGCATAGTAGGCATTCAAGAAATATTCGTTCCATAACTCAATGAATTGATAAATAATCACATCACAAAGAGCCAGCCTAATTTAACAGAAACAGATATTTTGCCTTGGAAGTTTCAAGCGTGAAAAAGAATCCATGAAGATTTTGGACTCAAAATCCTGGATAGTATTAAGTCTATATTCGCTGTCTACTCAAAGGCATAAGAAACAAATGGTTCGTCCTGTGTTTATTATTTTGTTCAATTCTTATAAAAACAGCCTTTCCAAATACATGACACTAGCCCCATTAACAGATGAATAAACTGAGGCTCAACCAGGACACAGGCTCAGGGTCTCACCGTTGGTAAATGACAGAGCCTGGTTTTTTTGTGTATGTGTTTTGTTTTGTTGGGGTTTTGTTGTTTGTTTTTACCACTTCATCCCTGAAGATTGATAAACCACTTCTAGTCCCCCCCCCCCCTAGACATCAGAAATAAAAGAAAGGACAGGAGAGAGGTCAAGTCTCAATTTTCTCCTGGAGAAAGGAGACAAGAATTGACAGTACCTAGTAAAACTTCACCTCCCCAAAGATCAGAAAACACTGAATCAAGAGTTTCTTATTCTGGGTTCCTCTGCAGACCGGCAGTGATTCTCCAGGCTAGATGAGGCCCCGTCTCTAGCTTTCTGTCTCTGTTTTTTCCTTTGGTCTTTTCTCTGTAAGGAAGCTGTTTGAAAAGCACGAAGACCATGAGGAAAAAAAAAAAAAAAGAAGGTGTCTGTTGTCCTCCAGTACAGCCTGAGCTGGCTGCTTTATAATAAGTTTTTCATGCACGTGTACTAAACCCTCCTTCAGAGAACAGAGCCATGGCCTGGAACTCACAGGAAAGCAATCCGTGGAGAATTTCACTTAGAGCCCAGCCATCCCCTTTATAAACAGAAACTTGGGCTGGAGTGGTTTGCAAACACTTCTCTGGTGGTGTATGAGCGCCCTCTGACGCCCACAGGCGGACGGGCTCCAGCCTCGGACCTCTGCTTAAGGCTTGACATCCTCACCAGAGCGCGGCGTCAAAACAGGGAGCCACCCACTGGGAGTCCGTGGCATTCGGGGATACCTAACAAATAATATCCGTTATAACTGCTTAAATCGTCACTTGCAAATTTTATTCCAGCATTTTTCTTTCGAGGAATTTTACTTCCTTCTTGTGGCCTGAGTCTTATCCAGGCGCGTCTCTTATTTAATATGCACATGGCATCACTTCCGATTTCATTCTTTCAGCTAATATTAGTTGACCCTTCCCCCAATCTTACTGAGGCGTCACCTGAGGGCGGAAGAACCTCCAGGCCACTGAAGCCATGGGGGGGTTGAGAAAGCTCCGCCCCTGAGGCAGAGTCCGTGAGGGGCAGGGAGTAAGACACACCTGAGCCTTATTTCATCCGAGCACACACACAGGACTCTCCAAGCCTCTGTGTTCTATCTCACTCTCGTTTCCCCTGTACTGTAGGGGAGAATTTGGAGGTGAGATGGTTATCTCAGGAATGTACTTGAATGGAATCAAAAAAGAGGAAGAAAGCCACTTTCTGTCAGAAAAAAAAGAATCTGATTTGGTTGTTTGGGTTGACGAGAAATGATTTTGTCAATTTCACAGCGGGCATATTGTATAAGGAGGTAACTTAAATCTTTAGCTTCAAAAGTACGTGTGAAGCAGCTGGGCATTGGGGTGCACGCCTGCAATCCCAGTACTTGGGAGGCTGAGAGAGGAGGATCACAAGTTGGAGGCCAGCCTGGGCAACTTGGTGAGACTTTGTCTCAAAATTTTAAAAAATGAGAAAAGGGCTGGAGATGTAGCTCAGTGATGGAGTGCCCCTGTGCTCAATCCCCAATAACACACACACACACACACACACACACACACGTGTATTTGAAGCACAGACATAATTTGCAATAATCCATTAATTGCATCATGCAGAGAAGAACATATAGGTTATCAAAGTATTTGGAGATAATACAAGCAAAAACAGACAGAAAAAGAAAAGCACTGAACTAGAAAACCAAAGTTACCTAAGCCAGGTAGTTGTCAGTTTTAACAGTTCTCGAACCTAGACCAGCCATTGTGTGGCTTTTGCGCCTTAGGGTTCTCAATCCTCAACCAAATGTCCACAGCCGAGCTCCTGTACGAGAGCCCCTTCTCCAGCTTTGGTGTGTGTGTGGGGGTGGGGGGGTCAGTTCAGAATCTCGTTCCTATAACCTCACCTCAAGTTGAGTTTCGTTGTTCATTTATAAGTATTTTCTACTTTTTTTTACCGCTTCTTTCCTTGATTTTCTTTTACTAATTTAATGCCCTTTACTTAACAACCAAATATCCACATCCTAAATTCCCAGCTCTCCTCCTGCCTCCCATTCCTTTCTGATATTGTACAGTGCTCCCAAACTACCCTCCACAGAACTCTAAAGATGTTGGTGGTTTTCTGCTAGAAAACCATCATGGTCATAAAGATGGGGCATTCTGAATACCATCCCTCCTAGAGATTCCTAATCCATATTAGCATTGTCTCCCCACTAGACTGATAGACCATGTCTGTGGTATTCACCACTGGTACCTAGTAGGTGCTCAATGAATATGACTTGAAGTAGTTCAAGATACCAGAGATCCTGAATGAATGAAAGGATGTATTTTAAAAAGAAAAATCTGTTAAATATTATTTAACCCACTGTTCCTCAGATTACTTCATCCCAAAACTGTGTGTGTGTATGTGAGTGTGTGGGTGTGTGTATGGGTGTGTGTGTGTGTGTGTGTGTGTGTGTGTGTATGTGTGTGTGTAATTGCATATATATGTGGCCTACTAAAATGCTTTGGAATGCAGAGACAGTGGCAAATTCACTCATTCTGCTAGGGTTTTTGTAGCCTGTTGAGGAACAGTTCCTTCACCTGTCAACCCACGCTGCCTCAGGTACATCCGAGCTGTAGGATGTACAAGGATCATAACACTCATTGCCCATATTTTGCTGGCTCTTCCCTTTACTTGCCACACAAGCCCATTTACTCTTCTATGCTCCCTTACACATTCCTAAGAATACCCAAGGGCTCCCTCACATGGACTAACAAGCAAACCCGGGCAGATATTGTGTAGACTACCCTGGCCACCATCTCCTCTAGCGTCAGAAGGCACACCACAGCCACTGGGAAGCACCTGTGCCACTTCCTCCTGGGACTTCTGCTTCCTCCAGCCACTGCTGCTGCCACTGGGAATCATGATTATGCCTGGGACCAGTGCTTTACCTTCCAGGTCCCATTACATCTCCCAGATGGTACAGCCTGAGCTTCTGATAAGCACCTTACCCACCATGCCGATGCAGCCCTGGAGAAGCCGAAGTCACCCTGAATTCTCCAGAACCCTTCGTGTGCTGAAGTCATGTGGCAACCCCTCACCAAGTGGAGAGACCCTCTCTCCCACGGGGGTTTCACTCAGCTACATGCCAAAGTGGCGTTTCAGCCCCTAGTAGAAATAAGCTTCAGGTGGAGCCACCGTGCTAGCACAGAAGGCTTCCTGGAGGCACATCGGAACCTCAGCAACAGATGCTGCTTGGGCTCAAGCTATGAGTGGCCCACAGAGCCAAGCTGCCTGCAGAGCTCCTCTCCGCTCCCTCGCCTCCCTCTTCCACTGCACCCTCCTCAGAGCTGCTCCTAAATGGAAAGTCATCCTCCAGCTGCCTCCATTCTGCTGGCTTTTCGCCTTCAGCTTAGCTTCATAGGCATCGCCCCTGCCACCAGCCACCCTCCCCAAAATGTCCTTTTTATAGTGGCCAGAGTGAGTTTTCTGGGCCTTGACACTTTAAAGGCCTACGATACACATTCATACATCTAAGTGTCTCTGAATTCCAGATCTGTATATTCAACTGCCCAACACATAATTCCATGTAGAATCCACAGGCATTTTCAACTCGGCATGTCCCAACCTGAGTTTAAAGCTTTCCCCTGCATAGTTGCTCTTCTTGCATTTTTATGTTCACTTATTCAGAGCTCCTTCAATAGGCTTTTATACATGTATTATCTAATCTTCCCAACAAACCATTATATTCCAGATTTTCAAGGGATAAAACTGAAATTTAGAAAAATGATATAAATTTCCCAAAGTTTCCAAGTGGTAAGACATAAAGCCAGGGTTGGATCTTGATTCCATCTAATTCCAAAGCCCATAAGAAGAGTCCTGAAGCTAGAGAGTGTTTACACGCCCAGCTCTTAGCATAACACCTCACACCATGAAGGTCTGCCATAAGTGCTTGATCCTTTAAGTACTAAGTATCTGCTTATTGTCAAATGTATGTAAAGCACTGTGCTAAGGGTCAAAAGAGGAAGAATAAAAGAACAAGACATGGCCCCTTCTTTCAAAGAGCTACTATCTAGTTTTTAAAAATGCAGGCAATATTCAAAAGAGGGCGATCCATTGCCACTATTCTCTAACATTATTCTGACCAAGCAGTAAAGTGCTAAACAAAGCAGTAAAAACCTAACCCAAAATAGAGAATAAAAAATTAGAAAGGAGGAAATGTTGTCATTATTTGCAAGTATATGATTTGTAAAGCCAAAAAAATTCAACTTTAAATATTTTTCTAAAAATAATTAGAGCATTCAGTAAGATGGCCAATTATAAAAATAATATTCTGAAGTCAGTAACCTTCCTAAATATCAGATATAACCAATAATGAAATGTAATAGAAAATATCTCATTTCTAATATAAAACACCCAAGCACCAAGTTAAGAATTGTGAAAAAGCTATGGGAGAAAAATATAAATTATTTTAATATATAGAATACTTACTAATAATCCAAAGATTATGTTTCTAGATGAGACAGCTCAATAATTTTTAAATGTCATACTTTTATTTTTTTATTTTTTTATTTTTTTAATTTTTGAGGTACCGGGGATTGAACCCAGGGGCGTTCTACCTCCACGCTACACCCCCGGCCCTATTTTTAATACTTTATTTTGAAACCGGGTCTCACGAAATTGCGGAGGGTCTCACTAAGTAGACAGAGAGAGAGAGACAGAGAGACAGAGAGAGAGAGAGAGCTGAGGCTGGCTGCGAACCCGGATCTTCCGGTCTCTGCCTCCCAAAGTACTGGGATTACAAGTGTGCGCCACCACGCCCGGCTATGCCATACTTTTAAAATCATATATTTAATACCATCTCAATCCAGAACTCAACATTTACTTACTTGAGTAAATGTGAATGTGGAAAATAATGCCAAGTTCACATGGAAGGAGAAAAACACAAGAATAGCTAAGCCAGGCGTGGTGGCGCATGCCTATAATTCAAGTACTTGGGAGGCTGAAACAGGAGGATCTGGGTTAGTGGCCAGCCTCAGCAACTTAGTGAGGACCTCAGCAACTTAGTGAGACCCTGTTTCAAAATAAAGAATAAAAAATAGGGCTGGGGGTGGATCTTCAAAGGTAGAATGCCCTTGAGTACAATCCCCAAATTAAAAAAAGAATAGATTCCAAGATAGCAACTGAAAAAACGGAGTTGCAATTCCTCTGAGACTCTGGTCTCAATCGCCATGAAAGCAGCTTCTTGACGAGAGAAGAAAAACAGCGAAGAATTGAACTAAACAACGAAAAATTTGAAATGTGATGAAATCAAAGCCAGAAGACAGAACAGAGGACAGTAAAGAGCTCCAAGCGCCTTACCTAGGGAACGGCGGCAGTGCCATATTGGCAAGACCGTGCCTGCAGCTAACGGCATTGCCGCTTCCACAGACCGCCAACAGTGAAGCCAGCAACCTGTTGTAAGTCCCGCAACTGCAGAGCATCAGCAACTTTCTCTAAAATAGACCATATCCTAGGCCACAAAGTGAGTTCTAGCAAGTTCAAAAAATGTGATATAATCCCCTGCATGTTTTCAGACCATAATGCAATGAAACTAGAAATCAACTATAAGAAGACCCAGAGAAATCTAATAAACACGTGAAGACTGAGCGCCATACTGCTGAATGAGGAATGGGTGATAGAAGAAATAAGGGGAGAAACTAAGAAATTCCTAGAAACAAGCCGGGCGTGGTGGTGCACACTTGTAATCCCAGTACTTGGGAGGCTGAGACTAGAGGATCCGGGTTTGCGGCCAGCCTCAGCTATTTAGTGAGGCCCTCCACAACTTAGTGAGACCCAGTTTCAAAATAAAGAATAAAAAATAGAGCTGGGGGTATAGCTCAGAGGTAGAATGCCCATGGGTTCAATCCCCAGTTCCGCAAAAAAAAAAAAAAGAAAAGAAATTCCTAGAAACAAACAAATACAGAGACACAACATATCAAAATCCCTGGGACACTCTGAAGACAGTATTAAGAGGAAAATTCATAGCACTGAGTGCTCACATAAGAAGAACAGAAAATCACCAAATAAATAACCTAATGACACACCTCAAAGCCCTTGAAAAACAGGAACAGTCAAACCCCAAACCAGTAGAAGACATGAAATTATTAAAATAAGAGCAGAAATCAATGAAGTAGAGAATAAAAAAATACAAAAAATCAACAAAACCAAAAGCTGGTTCCTTGAAAAAATAAACAAGATAGATAAACCACTAGCCAACCTAACCAAAAGAAAGAATCAACCCAAATTACTAAAATAAGAGATGAAAAAGGTGATATTACCACCGACAGCATAGAAATCCAGAAGATTATCAGAAACTATTTTGAAAAACTATACTCCAACAAAATGGAAAACCTAGAAGAAATGGACAAATTTCTAGACACATACAACCTTCTTAAGTTGAATAAAGAACATATAGGAGAGGGATCCAAGATGGCGACCAAGGGAGATATCACGCTACAATCTCTCTGAGACTTGGATCTCAATCACCGTAAAAGCAACTTCTCAACAGGAGAAGCAAAGGAACAAAAACTTGAAGTAAACAATGAAAAGTTTGAAACACAACAGAATCAAAGCCAGAAGACAAAACAGAGGAAAGTAAAAAGCTCCAAGTGCCTTACCTAAGGGACAGCGGCGGCGCCATCTTGGCCGGACCGCGCCGGCCGCTCCCGGCATTGCGGCTTCCACACGCCGCCGGCAGAGAAGCCAGAGACCTGCTGTGAGTTCAACTGCAGATCAGCAGAGACGAAAGCGAGCAGCGACTCCTCCACACTCAACACACCAAACGGCGGCAGCGACGGCGGCTGCAGTGGCGCCATCTTGGCAGAACTTTCCCGGCGGCTACCAGCATTGTGGCTTCCACACAAGACCAACGGAGACACCAGCAACCTGCTGTGAATCCAGCAACTGCAGAATAGCAGCAGTGAAGGCGAGCAGCGACTCGCTCCACGCGACACAGACATGAACTGCCGCATCGGTAGAAGCGGCAGCGGCGCCATCTTGGTCAGACCGCGCCGACAGCAACTTGCATTGCAGCTTCTTCAGATCACCAACAAAGAAGACAGGGAGCTCTTCTAAAACCAGCACTGCTGAGCATCAGTGACAAAAGCAAGCAGCAGTTCGATCCACACTTGGCAGAGTCCTCAGGGCCCAGAGGCCTGACCAGAACCTGTGGCAGCAGCTGAGCCCCCCCCAGAGATTAAGAGCAGCGCTCAACGAGACTGGAAGTTAACGAGCCGCCCCAGGGGGAGACCACGCAGCGTGGTCACAGGGACTTGCGGGGTCTGGGACAGTGCGGATTGCCCCAGCAGAAGTGGAAGTGAGCTCTGCTGTGGGACACGGTAGATGCGTGGATAAGCAGACAGTCTCTGGCGACATTCAGGTGGGACAGACTTGCAGCCCATGGGTTGCAGTGCCCTTATACAGTCCCTGGGGATCACCACAGGACATACAGCTGTGGTACCTGGGGAAAACTGGACCAAACCAGACCTCTCTGTGGAAAACATGGAGTTCTGTGTTTGCACAGAATCAGGGCAAAATGACACCCGCTGCTTCTGTAGGCAAAGAGATACACAAGCCTGGGACCCCTGCTGGTGACACCTGCCATAGGTGTAGACAGAGAGAGACATAGGGACAGCCCAAGTGGAGAACGTGGAGACCCACGTTTGCAGTAAGAGGGGCAATAGCGGCACTGGTCACCTGCACAGGTACTGAGAGGCACCAGGCAAGGGTCCCAATCACTGAAAGAGACCAAGAATTGGGCCTGCAAATGGACATTATACTGAGCAAGTGAGAATAACCATTCAGTAAAGGCTGTTCACCTTTAAGGCTCACCTAGTAGCAACTATCTACTTCCATGATAAGAAACTATAAAGGGAGAGGGATTAGACATAGGATACCTACAGAGTGAGAGAGAGCAAGCTACCAAAAGCAACAAAGGTATAAACATAAGAAACCTGAAATCATGAAAAGGAAGAATAGCAAAGAACCAATGAGCCCCCACAATCCCACAACAACAGAACCCGCCAACTCAGAAGTGCAAAGATTGCACGCATTGCACATTTAGCCCTCCCTCCAATCCCACCCTATTCCCTCCCCCTTGATGTTGATACCCTGACATATATCAAAATGTATAATTACAATGCACCAATAAATGAACATAAAAATAAATAAATAAATAAATAAATAAATAAAAGAAAAAAAAAGAAGTACAAAGATTGCCAGAAGGACAATTCAGAACTTCAATAGAGGAAATGATACAGAATTTCTGAGAAGAATTCAGAAAGAACCTGAAAGCAATGAAGGATAAAAAAAGCAAAGAATCCGACACACTGAACAGGAATCAAAAAGAAGCTCTGAAGGAAGTGAAGGATGCAATAATTGAAATGAAGGCATCAATACAGACCATCAAAAATAGACTAGACCACATGGAAAACAGAATCTCACTCTTAGAAGATGACCTCTCCAAAAATGAACACATAGTATATAAATTAGAAAAAACAATTCAACAGCATGAATTGGACATTGAAGAGATTTCAGCCAGTCTTAAAAGAGTAAATCTAAGAATAATAGGCATAGAAGAAGGAATAGAAGCTGAAACTAAAGGAATCAATAATCTATTCAGAGAAGTAATATTAGAAAAATTTCCGTGCCGGGCGTGGTGGCGCACGCTTGTAATCCCAGTACTTTGGGAAGTGGAGAGCGGAGGATCCGGGTTCGCGACCAGCCTCAGCTCTCTCTCTCTCTCTCTCTCTCTCTCTCCCTGTCTCTCTCTCTCTCTCTCTCTCTCTCTCTCTCTCTCTCTACTTAGTGAGGCCCTCCACAACTTTGTGAGACCCGGTTTCAAAATAAAGTATAAAAAGAACATAGGTCCAGGGGTGTACATGGAGGTAGAACACCCCTGGGTTCAATCCCCGGTACCACAAAAAAAAAAAGAAAGAAAATTTTCCAAACATAGAAAGAGAGGTCAATACAGGTACAGGAAACATATAGAACCCCCAATAGACAGGATTAGAGAAAAGGTTCACCACGCAACATAATAATCAAACTGACTAATGTAGAGGCCAAGGAGAGAACCCTAAAGGCAGCAAGAGTAAAAGAGCAAGTAACATTCAGAGGCAAACCATTAAGAATCACTCCCAACCTTCCAAACCAAGTCATGAAAGCCAGGAAGTCCTGGAGCAACATATTCCAAACTCTGAAAGAAAACAACGTCCAGCCAAGATTTGTCTACCCAGCAAAGATATCTATCAAATTTGATGGAGAAATAAAAACCTTCCATGACAAACAGAAGCTGAAAGACTTTATGTCTTCCAAACCAGCACTAAAGAAAATGCTCAAAGAGATTAATTACAAAGAAGAAATAATAAGGAAACACCAGAACCAGAGAAACAGTGATTTCCATCAAACAAACAACTAGGCAAAGAACAAACACTACCTCAAACAGAAATTGAATCTCAAAATGGTAGGAATGAAAACCCATCTCTCAATAATCACACTGAATATAAATGCCCTCAACTCCTCAATCAAAAGACATAAGGTGGCAAAATGGATTAAAAATCACAATCCATCTATATGCTGCCTGCAAGAAACACACCTTACATGTAAAGATACTCACAAACTAAAGGTGATGGGATGGAGCAAGGTAATCCACGCTAACGGAACTTGAAAACAAGCAGAAGTAGCAATTATGATATCAGACAAATTAGATTTCAAACCTAAACTTATCAGAAGTCACAAAAAAAGGTCATTTCTTACTGGTAAAAGGAACAATCCAGCAAGAGGATATAACAATAGCCAACATTTATGCCCCAAACATAGGTGCAACCACTTTCATAAAAGAAACTCTTTGTGACATTAAATCACACATAGATCCCAACACAATAATATTGGGAGACTTCAACACCCCTCTCACACCACTAGATCGATCTTCAAGACAAAAGGTCAGTAAATATGCCTCAGACCTAAGGAACACCATAAACCAAATGGACCTAGTAGACACAGAATATTCCACCCAACTACAGCTGAATTCACATTTTTTTCAGCTGTGCATGGAACCTTCTCTAAAATATACCACATCCTAGGCCACAAAGTGAGTACTAGCAAGTTCAAAAAATGTGACATAATCCCCTGCATCTTTTCAGACCATAATGGAATGAAACTAGAAATCAACTATAAGAAGACCCAGAGAAACCTCATAAACACGTGGAGACTGAATACCACACTGCTGAATGATGAATGGGTAAAAGAAGAAATAAGGGGAGAAATTAAGAAATTCCTAGAAATAAATGAACAAAGAGAAACAACATATCAAAATCTCTGGGATACCCTGAAGACAGTATTAAGAGGAAAATTCATAGCACTGAGTGCCCACATAAGAAGAACAGAAAATCACCAAATAAATAACCTAATGACACACCTCAAAGCCCTTAAAAAACAGGAACAGTCGAACCCCAAAGCTAGTAGAAGAAAGGAAATTATTAAAATCAGAGCAGAAATCAACGAAGTAGAGAATAAAAAAATACAAAAAATCAACAAAACCAAAAGCTGGTTCCTTGAAAAAATAAACAAGATAGATAAACCAGTAGCCACCCTAACCAAAGAAAGAAAGAGTCAACCCAAATTACTAAAATAAGAGATGAAAAGGGTGATATTACCACTGACAGCACAGAAATCCAGAGGATTATCAGAAACTATTTTGAAAAACTATACTCCAACAAAATGGAAAACCTAGAAGATATTGACAAATTTCTAGACACATACAACCTTCCTAAGTTGAATCAAGAACACAGAAAATTTAAATTGACCAATAGCAATTAACGAGATTGAAGCAGCAATAAAGAGCCTACCATCAAAGAAAAGCCCAGGTCTAGATGGCTTCCCAAGTGAATTTTATAAAACCTTTACAGAAGAACTAATCCCAATACTCCTCAGTCTATTCCATGAAATAGAAAGAAATGGGACTCTCCCAAACACATTCTATGAAGCCAACATCACACTAATACCAAAACCAAATAAAGACAGCTCAAGAAAAGAAAACTACAGACCTATATCACTGATGAACTTAGACACAAAACATCTAAACAAAACAGTATCAATGTGCATTCAAAACCACATCATGAAAATCATACATCATGACCAAGTCGGGTTCATCCCAGGGATGCAAGGCTGGTTCAACATATGAAAAACAATCCATGTAATCCACCACATAAACAGAACTAAAGACAAAAATCACATGATCATTTCAATAGATGCTGAAAAAGCATTTGACAAAATCCAACACCCATTCATGATAAGAACAATGCAGAGAATTGGAATAGAAGGAACATACCTCAACATCCAAAGGCAATATACAATAGGCCCACAGCCAACATCATACTGAATGGAGAAACTTTGAGAGTACCCCTTAAAAACAGGAACAAGACAAGCATGTCCACTATCACCACTCCTTTCAATATAATACTAGAGACTCTAGCCAGAGCAATAAGGCAAGAGAGGAAATAAAAGGAGTACAAATAGGAAAAGAGTAACTGAAACTATCTCTATTTGCAGATGACATGATATTATACTTAGAAGACCCAACAACCTCAACTAAAAGGCTCATAGAACTGATCAACAAATTCAGCAAAGTGTCTGGATACAAAATCAATCTTTAAAAATTAGAAGCTTTTCTGTATGTCAACCATAAATCCACTGAAAAAGAAATCCAGAAGACATTTCCACTCACGATATCCCCCAAAACAATAAAATACTTAGGAATAAACCTAACCAAGGAGGTAAAAGACCTCTACAAGGAAAACTGTAAAACATTGAAAAAAAAATTGAAGAAGACCTTAGAAGATGGAAAGATCTCCCATGCTCTTGGGTAGGCAGAATAAATATCATCAAAATGGCCATTCTTCCAAAAGTGCTCTACAGATTCAATGCAATACCCATTCAATTACCAAAGTCATTCTTCACTGACATAGAAAAATCTGTCCTTGAATTCATTTGGGACAACAGA
This sequence comes from Glis glis, assembly GCA_004027185.1. Taxonomy (NCBI): domain Eukaryota; kingdom Metazoa; phylum Chordata; class Mammalia; order Rodentia; family Gliridae; genus Glis; species Glis glis. Next base: position 76,508 of record PVJS01002037.1, read on the forward strand.
ATACCTAGAATAGCTAGAGTAGTTCTCAGGAAAAAGAACCATACAGGAGGCATCACAATACCTGACTTCAAACTATACTACAAAGCCACAGTAATAAAAACAGCATGGTATTAGCACAAAAGCAGACACATAGACCAATGGAGCAGAGTAGAAGACTCCGAAACAAGCCTACACACCTACAGCCAATTGATTTTTGACAAAGGGGCTAAAAACACCCACTGGAAAAAAGATAGCCTCTTCAACAAATGGTGCTGGCAAAACTGGCTAACCACATGTAGAAAAATAGAAATAAACCCCACTTTCTCACCTTATACAAGAGTCAATTCAAGATGGATCAAAGACCTAGAAATCAGACCAGAGACCTTGCAGCTACTTGAAGAGGGCATAGGTCCAACACTTCAACACATAGGCACAGGTAAAGACTTCCTCAACAAGACCCCAAAGGCACAGGAAACTAAAATGAGGATCAATACATGGAATTGCATTAGAAGAGCTTTTGTGCAGCAAAGGAAACAATCAAGGACCTCAACAGAGAGCCGACAGAATGGGAGAAGATTTTTGCCAGCTACTCCTCTGATAGACGACTTATATCTAGAATATACAGAGAACTTAAAAAAATCACCACTAAAAAAACAAATAACCCAATCAAAAAATGGGCAAGTGAACTAAATAGACACTTCACAGAAGGAGAAATACAAATGGTCCATAAATGTATGAAAAAATGTTCAACATCATTAGCAATCAGAGAGATGCAAATCAAAACTACCCTGAGATTTTACCTAACCCCAATTAGAATGGCAATCATTAAAAACACAAACGACAACAAATGCTGTTGAGGATGTGGAGAAGTAGGAACTCTAATACACTGTTGGTGGAATTGCAAATTAGTGCAACCACTTTGGAAAACAGTGTGGAGGATCCTCAGAAGAATGGGAATGAACCTACCATATAACCGAGCAATACCACTTCTAGGCATCTACCCAAAAGGACTGAAACCAAAGTACCAGACTAATGTATGTGTATCTATGTTTATAGCTGCACAGTTCACAGTTGCCAGACTTTGGAACCGGCCAAGGTGTCCATCAACAGATGAATGGATCACAAAACTATGGGATATGTACACAATGGAATTTTACACAGCCATAAAGTAGAACAAAATTACATCATTTGCAGGGAAATGGAAGGCACTTGAAGAACATTATGCTAAGTGAGATTAGTCAGTCACAAAGAGTGAAAAGTCAGATGTTCTCCCTAATATGTGGAAGCTAGGGACAATGGGACTTAGAAGGGAACCCCAGACAGAGAAGGAGAAAACTTCAGTTGAGCAAAGAAGGCAACCTAACTGAGGGAGACAGGAGGGGGGGAAGAGGGAAATACACTAATGCAATGATGTGTACACACAAACTTACCAGAGTCAATCACTATGCTGAGCACAGGAAGGAGGGAAGGGGGAGGGAATAGGGTGGGATTTGAGGGAGGGCTAAATGAGCAATGTGTGCATACATGCTTCTGATGCCCTGACACTTATCAAAAAGTATAACTACGATGCACCAATAAATGTAATAAATAAAAAATGGAAAAAACAGTAATAAAATTTTTAAAAGAAGATATAGAAAATTTAAATCAATCAATAGCATCAAAGAGATTGAAGCAGCAATAAAGAGCCTACCATCATAGAAAAGCCCAGGTTCAGATGGTTTCCCAGGTGAATTTTATAAAACCTTTATAGAAAAAACTAATCCCAATACTCCTCAATCGATTCCATGAAATAGAAATGGAACTCGCCCAAATACATTCTATGAAGCCAACATCACATTAATACCAAAACCAAATAAAGACAGCTCAAGAAAAGAAAACTACAGGCCTATATGGTTGATGAACTTAGACGCAAAACTTCTAAACAAAATACTAGCAACACACATTCAAAACCACATCAAGAAAATCATACACCAAGTCGGGTTTATCCCAGGGACGCAAGGCTGGTTCAACATACGAAAAGCAATTCATGTAATCCACCACATAAACAGAACTAAAGATAAAAATCACATGATCATTTCAATAGATGCTGAAAAAGCATTTGACAAAATACATCACCCATTCATGATAAAGACACTGCAGAGAATCAGAATAGAAGGAACTACCTCAACGTCATAAAGGTAATATACAATAGACCCACAGCCAACATCATACTGAATGGGAAAAACTTCGAGAGTACCCCTTAAAAACAGGAACAAGACAAGCATGTCCACTATCACCACTCCTTTTCAATATAGTACTATAGACTCTAGCCAGAGCAATAAGGCAAGAGAAGGAAATCAAAGGAGTACAAATAGGAAAAGAAGAAATGAAACTATCTCTATTTGCAGATGACATATTATACTCAGAAGACCCAACAAACTCAACAAAAAGGTTCATAGAGCTGATCAACAAATTCAGCAAAGTGTCTGGATAAAAAATCAATCTTAAAAAAATCAGAAGCTTTTCTGTATGTCAACCATAAATCCACTGAAAAAGAAATCCAGAAAACATTTCCACTCACGATATCCCCCCAAACAATAAAATACTTAGGAATAAACCTAACCAAAGAGGTAAAAGACCTCTACAAGGAAAATTATAAAACATTGAGAAAAGAAATTGAAGATCTTAGAAGATGGAAAGATCTCCCATGCTCTTGGGTAGGCAGAATAAATATCATCAAAATTACCATTCTTCCAAAAGTGATCTACATATTCAATGCAATACCCATTCAATTACCAAAGTCATTCTTCACAGACATAGAAAAATCAGTCCTTAAATTCATTTAGAACAACAAAAAACCCAGAATAGCCAAAGTAGTTCTCAGCAAAAAGAACCATGCAGGAGGCATCACAATACCTGACTTTAAACTATACTACAGAGCCATAGTAATAAAAAACAGCATGGTATTGGCACAAAAGCAGACACATAGACCAATGGAGCAGAATAGAAGACTCCGAAACAAATCTGCACACTTAACAGTCAATTGATATTTGACAAAGGAGCCAAAAACATACACTGAAAAAAAGATAGCCTCTTTAACAAATGGTGTTGGCAAAACTGGTTAACCTCATGCAGAAAAATAGAAATAAACCCCACTTTCTCACCCTGAACAAGAGTCAATTCAAGATGGATCAAAGACTTGGGAATAGACCTGAAAACTTGCAGCTATTTGAAGAGGTCATAGGTCCAACACTTCAACACATAGGCACAGGTAAAGACTTCCTCAACAAGACCCCAAAAGCACAAGAAGTTAAAAAGAGGATCAATAAGTGGGATTGCATTAAACTGAAGAGCTTCTGCACAGCAAAGGAAACTATCAAGAATCTCAACAGAGAGCCGACAGAATGGGAGAAGATTTTGCCAGCTAGTCCTCTGATACAGGACTAATATCTAGAATATACAGAGAAGTCAACAAACTCACTGCTAAAGAAGCAAACAACCCAATCAAAAAATGGGCAAGTGAACTAAATAGGCACTTGACAGAAGAAGAAATACAAATGGCCAATAAATGTAGGAAAAAATGTTCAGCATCATTAGCAATCAGAGAGATGCAAATCAAAACTACCCTGAGATTTCACCTAACCCCAATTAGAATGGTAATCATTAAAAACACAAACAATAAAAAATGCTGGCAAGGATGTGGAGAATTATTAGTGCAACCACTTTGGAAAACAGTGTGGAGGATCCTCAGAAGACTGGGAATGAACCTACCTTATGACCCAGCAATACCACGAGGTATCTACCCAAAAAGAATGGAAACCAAACTACCAGACTAATGCACGTGTATCTATGTTTATAGCTGCACAATTCACAATTGCCAAACTATGGAATCAGCCAAGATGTCCATCAACAGATGAAAGGATTACAAAACTATGGGACATATACACAATGGAATTTTATGCAACCATAAAGAAGAACAAAATTATGTCATTTTCAGGGAAATGGAGGGCACTGGAGAACATTATGCTAAGTGAGATTAGTCAGTCACAAAAAGTGAAAAGTCTGATACTCTCCTTAATATGCAGAAACTAGGGAGAATACGGCGTAGGAGGGACTCCAGACAAAGATGGAGAAAACCTTAGATGAGTAAAGAAGGCGACCTAACTGAAGGAGATGGGAGGGGGGGAAGAGGGAAACACCCTAATGCACATGATGTACATACACAAACTTATCAAAGTCTCGTGCTGATCCTGAGGAGGGAAGGGGGAGGGAATAGGGGTGGGAATGTGTGCATGTATGCTTCTACTACCCTGATGCCCATAAAGATGTATGATTACAATGTACCAGTAAATTAAAAAATAAATAAATAATAAATAAATTCCAATAACCAAAAAATGAATAGCTAAGAATTGTAAAAGAAAAGAGTAATGAAGCAAAGCGAGATTTGTCCTTCTAGATGTTGAAATATGCCTTTGAGCAAGGCTAAACCACAAAGGGCAAACAAATCAATAATACATAATGGAAGACCCAGAAGCAGAACCAAGACAATATATTTGGAATAAAACTGACATTTTAAATCAGTGGAGAAAAGATAAATTATTTGATGATAATGTCACACCACAAGCCAACTTTTAGATAAATAAAATGAATTCCCTACTTCATACATCAGTTACCTTTCGCTACAAAACAGGGCAAGCTGCCTTGATTGGAGGCTTGAAAACAACCACAGTCTATTTAGTGCAGTTTCTGTGGGTCAGCAATTTGCGGACTCAATAGGGTAGCTTTTCTTCCTGGTCTCAGTTGGGCTCATTCGTGAATCTGCTACGGTTGACTACTGCTCAGCTGACACCTCGACTAGGAACCAGCTGATCTATGATGGCCTCACTCACACCTCTGAAAGTTGGCTCCCTGTCAGTTTGAGTGACCAGATTAACAGGGCCACAGGGTCAGATCCAGGATCGCCTCACGCCGCCCTCGGGTTCTGAGAGAACAAGCAGAAGCAGGAAAGGCCTATGAAGGTTCAGCCTCTGAGCTGTCCCAATGTCATCTGCACTATATTGTACTGGTCAAGGTAAGTCACGAGACCAGCCCAGATTTAGGAAACGGAGAAAGAGATTCCACCTCCTGGTGGGCAGAACAGCAAAGTCACATGGCAAAGAGGAGATTGTCCTGAGATAAGGTTTATAGCGAGTGACCAGGAGCAAGAGTAAGAAAGAGTTGGTCAGAGAGGTAGTGGAGGTGGGCCATGGAGAGGGGCATAATATGGAAGGAGGTAGGTCACATTGGATCTTGCAGGATTTTGGTTTCTCTCTGGGTGAAATGGGGAGCCACCACATGGTTTGAAGAGAGGATGACATGAACTGACATACTTATGAAAAGCATGGCTCTGTTTTGATAAAAACAGACGAAATGTGGAGGTGCAAAAGAAGAAGCAGAAAGCCAAGTCAGTGAGCCCTTGAAGCAAGTCAGGAGAAAAATGATAGTGGCTCAGATCAAAGTGGTGGCAGTGGAGGTTGGAAAACTGGTCAGCTCCAGGATTTGCCAACACAGTGGATAGAGTGAGAGAGACACAGATGAGGAAAGAATGACTCTGAGATGTTGGGCCTTAGTAATTGGAAGGATAGTTTCCATTCAACCAAAATGAAAAATGCTCAGGTGGAATGGGTTTAGCAGAAAAGGTCAGAAATCCCATTTTACTCAGGTTGAGTTTGAAACATTTATTAATAGACAAGAAGAGCTACCATGTAGGTCACTGCATGTATGGGTGTAGAGGTTTAGAGAGAGGGTCTATTTTTTGAGGATAAGAATTGAAATTTTTATTTTTATATGGAACATTTTTCTTTTCTTGTTTTTTATTCTTTTATTGGTGCATTATAGTTTCACATCACACATCACGTCGTTCATTAGTGATAGTGACATACATGCACACAGCACTTGGTGGGCTTTCCTCCAGCTCCCTCCCCATTCTCCCCCCCCTTTCCCATACAGGGTATTGAGATTGACATTGGTATTCTCACATATGTACATAATGTCAATGGAAGCAATTTCTCCATTGATCCTCCCTCTCCCCTCCCCCTTCTCTCCCCTAGACCACCTCCCTCACTGCACTGGAGTTTCTCCTCCGTTATCTGAAGTCCCTCTGGTATCCCAATTACTCCCTAGCTTCCACATATAAGACAAAAACATATAACCCTTCACTTTCTGTGACTGTATAATCTCACTTAACATAATGTTCTCCAGTTCCATTCATTTCCCTGCAAATGACATAATTTTGTTCTTCTTTATTGCTGAGTAGAATTCCATTGTGTGTATATCCCATAATTGTATAATCAGTTCATCTGTTGATGGACACCTAGGTTGATTCCATAATGTGGCTATTTTGAATTATGCTGCTATAAACATAGATATGCATGTATTACTATAATATTCTGATTTCCATCCCTTTGGAAAGATACCCAGGAGGAGTGGTATAGCTGGATCCATTCCCAGTTTTCTAAGGAATCTCCACACTGATCTCCATAGTGGCTGCACTAATTTGCAATCCCACCAATGGTGTATAAGAGTTCCTATTTCCCCACATCTTCACCAGCATTGTTGTTTGACTTCTTGATGGTTGCCATTCTGATTAGGGTTAAATGGAATCTCAGTGTAGTTTTGATTTGCATCTCCTTGATTGCTAATGATGTTAAACATTTTTTCATATATGTATTGGTCATTTGTATTTCTTCTTTTGGGAAGAGAGGGTCTAAAGGAGGGTTTAGCCCGGTGGAGGAGTGAAAGCAAGGCTCTCTAGCACCACCACAAATTGACAGACAGTCATCCAGGAACTGGGGGATGTGGACTGGGTGCATGTATCTCTTCACCGTGTTCTTTGCGCAGGGTGGAAGGGAGCTGTGTGCTAAAGCCAAGTCTAAAGTGAAGTAACACTTCACCACAGCACCCTGGGTTTGGTCCAATATCGCCATGAGAAGCACAAGATGAAAGTTACCATGTACTGTCTTCCTGAAACAGTACAACTCCCCAAAGCTGTGTTCCCGGCAAAAAAGTAACAATTAAAAGGAGGTGAGCACATGCTCTGGGAGGTTAAGATTACCAAGCAACACCAAAGCCTCACAAAGTTCTGTTGCCCTTTAGCCTCTTTCACAAGGAGACCTGGGCTTCAGGTAACCAGGTGCCATCAGTTTCTAGAGCAATTATATCACTGCCACTCTCCTGCAGTTTTAAGCTACTGTGAAGATTAAGCTAGTATGATACCAAGATGAAATCATTCTTGTCAGACCCAGACAAAATTATATCCAAGAAATAATGAAGGAGGGGTCGTATGCCTGCCTGTCTGGGTGCTTTCCCAAGCACTGTCTAAAGCCCTACATGAAGTTCCTTCTCTTTCTTTCTACACACACCCCATACTTTTAGTGCCTCTTAGACACAGCCTTCTTTTTTGTATATATTTTTATTGGTGCATTATTGTCTCACATCATAAGTATACACAGCCTTCTGTAACAAACACAATCTTCAACATTCTTTAAGACTGAAACAATTCAGACAAGATGCTCTTAAGAGATGCTTGCCTTCCAATGACACCTCCACCAGTGAGCTGACACCAGCTCATCCTCCTGTCTCCAAGACCAAGGAACTTTGTACCTAAGTAGCTTAAGCACATTTCATAAAATCAATTGCCCGACCTTGAGTGGACCAGAGGCTTTAGGCAGTGTTATCTAAGCTATGTGTTTATACAGTTTAAATATTTCTTCTCATATGCATGTTCTTTCTATTGCTCTCTCAAAAAAACCTTAAAGTTAAATTTATTTATATACACAGTGAAAATCATGAACAAATTACCCACCAAATGAATCATCCCTGTGTGAAAGGAGCCTGTTCCAGAGTCCCTTTCTCTACTTCTTCTCTAGAGAGGAATTGACTTCTGTTAGGGAGAACGCTGCCATGAGTTTAACATGGCTGGTGCAGCCAGCACCTACCAAGTTCCTCCACCTGAGGGGCTGGGTTGGAGTGAAGAGGAGAGTATTAAAGGAAAAGATGCTGCAGGGTGGAGGAGAGCCAGCCTTGTCTTCTCTTCTCTCCTCATAGCTCTCAGTTCTTCTCAGATGACTGTGTAGAGGAGAAAGAGCAGGGAGAGCCTCAGCTACTAAGGCTGCTGGAAGGACCTGACTTAGAGTCATGCTATCTATGTGCCTGTCATGGGCTTCATCAGTGGATCAAGTAAGTGACAGATAAAGGTCAGTGTTTGTTTATCTGAGGAAAGAAAAGAAAACACCGAGAAGCATAAAAATTAAGAGAGAAGCACAGGCCAGGTATGATGGCACCCGCCTGTAATCCCAGCTAGTCAGGAGGCTGAGGTAGGAGGATCGCAAGTTCGAGGACAGCAGGTGGTAACTTAGCAAGACACCCATCTCAAAATTTTTTTAAAAAAATGCAGAGAGCAAAACATAAAAATGAAGGAAAAATATGAATATCATAAATATAATGTTGAACAAAAGAAATCAGGCACCAAAACACATGAATCTTATGTAAATGGTATGATTCTATTTACATAAAGTTCTAAAATAGGCACAAATGACTTCGTTGTATGGGGGGTGGCAATGGAGGTGAGCACAAGAACCTTAAAGGTAATGTCGTAACCGGGCATGGCAGTGCACGCTTGCCATCCCAGTGCTTGTGAGGCTGAGACAGGAAGATCACAGGTTCCCAGCCAGCCTCAGCTACTTAGTGAAGCCCTCTGCAACTTAGTGAGACCCTGTTTCAAAATAAAGAATAAAAAATAGGGCTGGGGATGTAGCTCAGAGGTAGAACGCCCCTTGGTTCAATCCCCAGTACCAAAAAAAAAAAAAAGTAATGTCATGTTTCTTGGTCAAGATGCTGTTTGGATGGGCACATTCAGTGTGTAGAGATCCATCAAGCTGTATACTTACGACATGTACACTCTTCTGCATATATGTTTACATTTAAATAAGTTAAATCTAAAAACCAAGAGGCAATAGCTGAAGATATGTACTGATGTAGATCATGCCTGATTAGAAAATGTCTCATCCAAAAGCAGGTATTTTGTGGGGAAAATGTACATGCCAAGAAATCTCATGGGGAAGAAATTTCAAGCGTTCTGCTCCGGCCCTTGGTCAAGTCATGATGTTTTAAAACAGAAGTAAAGCACACTTTGCCCTCTTCTTTTGTGTGTCCCTGCTTTTCTTGGTCTTGCAACTATATTCACATTTCAGAACTCTTCACACCCAGGCCAGGTGGGAGCTCAGTACTATAAACTTTTAAAACTGTCTCCAACAGCTCCTCCCACACGATAAGAGAAAGTAGACTTGAAAGGGCAATCCATTCTGGTTGACAGGGGTATTTTTCTTCTCAGCTTTTACTATCTTTAACTCCTTGTAAAAGGAGACAGAACTGTCTCTAAGGATGATGCTTATTTGAGCAGTGCTGATACTGATGAAAAGGTTATCTAGGTACAGAAGACATTTAAAGTCTTTACATGAATCACTTGACACCAACTTTACTAGCAATTGTTCCATTTTTCATTTAATTTATGCCTGACACTGCTAACAGCTACAGCATAATGCATCCTTAATTTAAAAATGAAAACAAAAAGTCCTGCCTCATATTTGCCCAATTTCCTGAAAACTAAAATAAATAAATGATTACTAATTACTTTGTATTCTTTTTCTGGATGATTTAAAACTTTTAAGCTGGACATGATGGCACCTTAATCCCAGCACTTGGGAGACTGAGACAGGAGGATTGCAGGTTCAAGGCCAGCCTTAGAAACTTAGCAAGACGCTGTTTCAAAATAAAAAGGGCTGAGGGTGTAACTTGAAGGTAAAATGCCCCTGAATTCCATCCCTAGTACCAAAAACAAACAAGCAAAAAAACCAAACAAGACAAAAATAACTTTTACTTTTCCTAATACTTTTACTGGTGTATTATAGTCCCACATCATAATGTAGTTCATAGTGATAGTGATATACATGCACATAGTACTTGGTACGCTTCCCCGGGCTCCCTCCCTCGTTCCCGCCCATAAAAAATATTGAGATTGGCATTGGTGTTTTTACATATGTATATAATGTCAGTGGAAGTGTTTCCTTGGTTAATGCTCCCACTCCCCCCACCTCCTCTAGACCACCTTCCTTGCTCCACTGGGGTTTCTCTTCCATTATCTAAAGTCCCTTTTGGTGACTCCCTAGCTTCCACATAGGAGAGAAAACATGACCCTTCACTTCTGTGACTGGCTAATCTCACTTAACATAATGTTCTCCAGGTCCATCCATTTCCTTGCAAATGGCATGATTTTGTTCTTCTTAATTGCTGAGTAGAATTCAATCATGTGTATATCCCATACAAAATTAACGTTTAAATGTTTTAAGTGACCTGACCTCAAAAGTGGGCTTTTTTTTGAATGTGTGCAAAATCTTTGGCTGATAATCAATGAATCCCATGTCCTCCTCTCTAAAGCAACATGGCATACTATTCCATTTAGCCTGAACATTGCAGTTTACTTCCTTTCAGTGTGAGCTATTCTACATTGAGAACCAAGAAGGCATCTGAATATATCAGGCAATAATAACAAAAGGATAGATTTTTGCCAGCAAGATAAAGTTAGGCATTACCGAATCGAGATAAGAGAAGTGAAAAACACCTGTTTAGGTTATTTGGGATTTCTTGTTGGTGTTGAAAAAACCAGGAACAAAACATAATTCAAACATTCTCATCTGGATGTGTAAATTCCAGGAACTAGAAAAAAATTTCCCCTCCAAAAAAAAAAAATGAGTGGAACAAAGCTATGTTGTGAGACTTAGGAAACATTTCAGGACGAAGGACTGTTAAGACACTGGAATGGGCATCACAGGAAGGGTTGTGTGCTACCTTCTCTGGAAATATTAAAACATAATGTAGATCCACTCATTTTAAATTTTTCAAGTTTTTCAGTGCAGATTCCCTAACAAAGTTTGAATGAAAAATGTTCTTTTCAATTCTCACAATGACCAAAGAGCTGAGTTGACTCAGGACAGGAGTAGACAGAGAAATACAGAATTGAATATGAAATCATTTAAATTAAAAACTCTGTGATGCCATGTCCTATATCTCTTATATAATCCTAAAACAATGTTAAGCACATAGGACAGGCACAACTTAATAATAAAAACAAGCAAATAATAAAGATAAGCATTGAATAATAGTACATGATTCTGCTTATAGGAAGTACTTAGAATAGGCAAATGCGTATAGACAAAGTAAAACAGTGGTTACCAGGGTTGGGGGGGGGAAGTTGTTATTATTTACTAGATATAGAGTTTCTGTTTGGGATGGTGAAATGGATAGTGGTGACGGTTGTATAACATTGTGAATATATTCAATGCCACTGAATTATACACTTAAAGTGGTAAAAAATTATGTTTATTTTACTACAATAAAAAATCCTACAATAAAAATATTTTGAGTAAACAAGCAAGACAGGAATAGTGAACTGTGATCTCAGGAGGCTCTGGCAACCTCTTTTCAGGAGCAGCTGGGACCTAAGCATCCAGCTAGTAGGAGGCCCCGCAGAGCCCCGCAGAGCCCCGCAGAGTGGTGCTGGTGTTGGGGCTGGCTACGTGTAGGTAATAAAAGCCGCTTCTCCCACTTGACATGGTGCATTTTCTAGTACAGAGTTCTGCTTTGTGTGAAAGAATCATTTGCTTGAAGATAGTGAGAAGAAAAACACACATGGGTTCGGGGGCTGGGGTCAAAAGACCTAGGCTTTGTTCTCAAATATCTTACTTCCAATTTGGGTAACTTAGCCTGCCTGGTGTCAATTTCCACTTCTTCAAATTAAAGGGATGGGACCAGATGATATGGGGCCTCCACCAGCTCTACAATTCTGTGATTCTAAAGCATCCATTAATTGCTTCTTTCTAAATAGTTCCAACTTAAGTAAGAAGAAGAAAATGCAGTTTCCTATTTCTTTCTTCATCACTATAGTTTTGTAGGCTCTCCGGTTTCTTCCTGTTTTTTTCAGAGAGACAGTGATCCAAAGTGAACACACCAGTTTCCTAAAGCCAGGTTTAGTACCAAGAATGGAGAAGAGATCACTTGCAACTTCTGATTATACTATAAAATTGCTGGCTTTTTGTCTTTCTTACTTCCTGGTTTTTTTGAAGTGATAATACTATCCTGCTGGCTCTTTTTTTTTTTTTTTGCGGTACCTGGGATTGAACCCAGGGGCGTTCTACCTCTGCGCTACACCCCCGGCCCTATTTTTTTATACTTTATTTTGAAACTGGGTCTCACGAAGTTGTGGAGGGCCTCACTAGGTAGAGAGAGAGAGACAGGGAGAGAGAGAGAGAGAGAGAGCTGAGGCTGGCCGCGAACCCAGGCCAGCTTTGGGAACTTTGGGAACTCTGCCTCCCAAAGTACTGGGATTACAAGCGTGCGCCACCACACGCCTGGCCCCTGCTGGCTCATTTTCTTTTTTTTTTTTAACATTTTATGTTCATTTATTGGTGCATTGTAAATTGTAATTATACATTTTGATATATGTCAGGGTATGAACACCATACATGCACACATTGCACATTTAGCCCTCCCTCCAATCCCACCCTATTCCCTCCCCCTTCCCTCCCTTTCGTGCTCCAGATAGTGATTGAGTCTTATAGGTTTGTGTATGTACA
>PVJS01002038.1:0-89118 GCA_004027185.1 Glis glis
TTTTAGGCAGTGAATAAATATGTTGATATTGTTGAATCAAAGGTATAGACACATATAAAATAATTTTGGAATATTTGAGCATGACAAATGTCATGGAAACTCCTAGTCTTCACATTTTATTATAATGGAGATTGACCTTGTTTATTGCTTTTTTTCCCCACTTTTTTTTCTCAAGCTTGAAATCTTTCTGTCACTGCTACACTTTAAGAACACTGCTCTTTGTTTGCACTCCCACGATGCATTCTTGCTTTCTCTCCTCTTTCCCAAAACACTCACAAACAACTGGTTCTTTGTAGTGTGTGTGTGTGTGTGTGTGTGTGTGTGTGTGTGTGTGACTTCTGAGCCAAATTTAGTAGAATTTTATAAATGCCAACAAAGCATGGGAGTGGTGGCAATCTTACCATGATGACCATTTTCTTCATGTTGTACAATTAGGCTTTTAGAACTTTATGCACGGTAATTTTTGTGATATTGTATGTAATACACAGCAATGAATAGTCCTTTTGAAGTCAGACTACATGCATTCAATTTCCTTCATTTTAGTTTACAGCTAAGTGAGTTTATTCTTTATCCTCATCTGTAAAATTGGGAAGACTATATTTCCCAAGAATATGGTAGTGATTAACTGAGAATATGTTTAAGGCATATAAATATTGTATGTATCGCAAAAAGGTATCTCAATAAATAAGAGTTCCATTCCCACTTTCTCATTTCTTCTTATTGACTACATATTTTTAAATTCTTCTATATTCCTAGGTTTTATATGTAGCTATATATATAATGATTTTACACTAACCAAAATAATTCATGAGAAGCTTAATGTAAAATCTTTTATGAATGGTTTTGTAGAGGTATATGGATAATGAAATTAGAAGATTTTTTGATGCAAAATGTAGATTCTCATGGATAATAAAATTCTATCTTGAAACATATATCAGGATATGGATGTGCTGGCTTTGGCTGAGGAAAGCTTGATGTCACTTTTCTTCTCTTTTTTTAATTTCATATTTGTCTATAATCCTTTACTGATGTTGTTTTTCTTTAGAAATATATATATATATATATATATATATATATATATAGAGAGAGAGAGAGAGAGAGAGAGAGAGATTATTTTCCTCCTTTCAATTCCAAACCTCTTCTCTCTTCCCTTTCTTCTCCCCTTTCTTCTCTCTTACTTCATGAACCAATGTTCTAGAACAGCACCTGAACAAATTTATCTTTATAGCTGGAAGTCCCTTAATATCTAACAAAAAAGTCAATGATTTTACAGATTATTGGGAAACAACCAGGAATAGAAATTTTTTTCTGTTCACTATCATACTGAAATTAATCATGTTTAAGTATTTGTGAAGTTTTCTCCCCAAGTAAATTTTACTGGTTGCCACAAATAAAACATGCAATGCTTGCAAAATTCCATGGGAATGCTCTTTGACTAAAATTAAAAGAATAAAACCCAGTACAGTATGTAGAAGAGAACCAGTTCTTATTTTAGCAAATATTTAAAATTACACTCTCAGGTCATCTAAGCCAAAGGCTTGAAGTCATTCTCAACTGTTCTCTTTCCCTTGGCCTTGAAGTATAATTGATAGACAAGCCCTGTTGTTTCTTTAAGTTTATTCATTTCATAAATGCTTTTTTTTCTTACAGACACTGTCATAAGCACGAGGGAAATAGCCATGAACAAATACAGAAAAATCAGTGCAATCATAGAGCTTAAATTATAGCGTTATGTTGGGGGTGGTAAAGAAGTAGAACAATCAAATAGGAAAATAAAATATACTGAATACCAGAAGATGGTAAATGCTTTAAGGGAAAAATATAAACTTGAGGAAAATGACTGTGGAGAGTCAGAGAAAAGAGGAATACCTCGCTGATTAAACAGACAGATGGGGATTAGAAACCAGAAATGAGGAATGACCTGGGAATCCCTGGGCTTCCTGTGATGACTGATGTAAATGGGGATAAGGAGAGTAATGAGATTTTTACCGTCACATAAGGGGAGAGGATTTCTGGCCAGAAGAAAGGGGCCTCTTATTCATTCTTGCCAATAGTGATGTGGAGGTCAGAGAAGGGCATTTTATGAGAGTATGTAGAATTTCTAGACCCATTCTGGACTCTAGCCCAGGAAGTTTCTTCCACAAAACCCTCCCCTCCTCTCCATCTGTCCTTAGCCCTTTGCTGGTTCAGGCCTGCAATAGCTTGGGCCAAGATTTCAGTCTTGATTCCTGAAGTCTATTTTTTAACATAATCAGAGAAAACTATCAAAAATATGTTAGTCTTCTGCTCCAAACCCTTCTTGATAAAACTCATAAGTGTATAATCTGTCTTCTTTCTTCAGCCCCATATCCAGTCACTTCTGTTGTATATTTTTTGTTCAAATAACACAAATTTGCTTTCAGATCCTGGCCCAGGGCACCCTACTTTAGTCCTACGTGTGCCTTCCTCTAGCCATTCACTTGATTGGTAATGAATTTTCTCCTTTTTTAACCTAAATCTTTCTTTTTTTTCAAGATATCATTTCAGTATCTTCATCTTCCGTATGCCTTTCCTTAAGCTGAGTTAATTTAGCGCTGCTTCTCAGAACTACTGTTCCACTCTAGGCACCCCCTTGGTGTGGTATCTAAAATAGGTGAACAGCTATGGATCCACAAGAAATTTCCACAAGAAATGGATCATGCATTATTCATCTAGCATTCCTAGAGCATAGTAGGCTGTCTATTTCTTAAGCAAACAAATAAGAAATCAACTGTCTACAGTGAAACCCTATTTGCTAACCCTGATTTCTTACCTGTTATAATGAGAAATGATTTTGTAATATAAATCTTCACCAGCTCTTTTAGTTCATGAGTGCCAAGTATATTGCTTGAAACAGAAATAGATTGTTACAAGGAAATAAGGTGGAGGACAAGAAAGGATCCACGTTTATTTTTTATTCTGCACACCAGGTTTTAAAGGATCTGATATAGTTAGATATAGAATGGCCCCTTGAAGAGCTCATCAATTGGTGTTTGGAGTTGATTTAATTGAGTCATGAGGGTTGTAATCCCAGCGACCCTCATGGTGGTAGCCTAGGTCGGTGGGGTGTGGCCTGAAGAAGGGTCCCTGGGGATGTGGCCTTGGGGATTATATATGGTTCCTCCTCCCTCTAATCTCTCTCTTGCTTCTGGCCTTCATGATGTGGGGAGCACAGCCCATGTGCTCTCCCTTTCTCCACTTCCCACACCATGCCCTGAGATCTGGATGCCAGTTTCACATGGACTGAACCCCAATATTTCCAAGGAAAACTGTGAGCAAATAAATCTTTCTTCTTCTAAGTTACATGGTCAGGTCTTCAGATTATGGCTGTGAAAATACTAATACAAGATCAAACAAAATAGCCAAGAAAAGTTAGACACAGAATTGGCATCATGCTGATGGAATATAAAAGAAAATTGGGATGAAATAACTTCTTCTTTTCCCCAGTAGCTAGAGGGGTGTTAACCTTAGTTATCAGTAGATGCAGGATTGTGTTGATCTTAGGAGAGAATGGGAAACAGAGAAGATGGTTCAGATTTGTGGTGATTCAAAGCAGAGCATCAAGATCAGCTCTGGGGACTGACTTATTTTTAGAAGACAGTGCAAAAGAGAAAACAACAACAAAGTGCTACAGACCATCCATGGCTTCTGAAAGATAACCAAAGCCTCTCCAGGCTGAGAGTTATGTTAGCACATCACTATGAGGCCCATGGGACACTTTGCATGGTCCAGAAGGAGCCTGACTTCCTGATCTTGGGATTATGTGACTTTATTTTCTTGTGTAACCACCTTCATCCCACTGCCATCTATCTCACCACCTCCAGGTCTCCTTAGAAATATTAAGCTCTGCTTTTTCAAACAGAAGATAAGAGTCTTGGAAACCTGGAATAGCAGAGGCAATGTGGAAAGGAAAAGTCCAGTACCAGGAACAGGGTATGTTTGTGTCAATTATATGTTGTGTTACCAGTGTAATAGTTTGGGGATGGCCTGATAGTCCTCTTACAGAGTTTTTATTAACATTAAAAGTGAAGAAAACTCAGCATTAGAATTTTATTAAGAATAAATCCCTATTTTGAAATTTAGTATTGCCTCAATTTTTTAACTATAGAGAATTTCAAACATATTCAAAGGTATGGTGAGTGGTAAAGTATATCCCTATGTATCCAGAATCATCCAACTTCAGTAATATTTATATTTTAGGCAATTTTGTTTCATTCATGCTCCTTTTACTCCTTCTACTACAGTTATTTACATAAGATTCCAGACATCAAATAATATCCTTCATAAATGTTTCCATCATGAATCTTTAAACGAATGAGATTATTTTATTAAACATAACTACTATATTTGTATTTCACCAAAAATTTCTCTCAAAGTCATAGAATATTAAATTGCCCCATTCTTAGTGAGGAATTAAAGATACATAACACATTATATTAAAAATCACTTATCAAGCATATAATGTTACACAATACAACTAAACTGATGATATGTAATAGGAATATATGCCACATATTGTCTACAAAAACAGTTTACAAATTATCTTTTGTATTTGAACTAGAACACTCTCAGTCTCTTCTAAGAATGTAAAGTGACACTTGGGACATTGCCTTATAAATTGTTTAATACATATTAACAGACTTTGATTAAGTAGTCTTTGGTTAAGCAATAGGTTAAGGAATCTACTTTGTCTCAAAACCTGATCCTCTTGCTAGTCCACTCTGTGACATATTTATCTCTCATGGATCACAGACCAATGGAAGGAGAAGTCTTTTAAGAAAAAACTCAAATTTTTTTAAAATTTAAAGCTGAATCTCACTTTCAAACATGATGAGAAAATAATTCTAATAATTTTACTCTATTTTCTCTTTTTTTGAATTCTGCCACAATTTTTAAATACTTATTGGGCAGTTTTATGAAAATCAAAATAATACATGAGGCAGTTCATTTTTTATGATGACAAATATAAGAAGAAAATTTACTTTATAACTATATCAAATAATTTTTCAAGTATTATACCCACAAATGTACAGTCTTATTAAAATTTGGCCTGGTAATGTTCATCTTATTTAAGTGCACACTGAAATGTCAAAATTCCCTCACAATCATTCTGAGAGTTTAAAATAAATCCTAATGTGACCTAAGCACAAAATGCTTGTCCCACATAAAATTACCGGAACAAATTTTTGCTGTACACCTTGGCAAAGTTCTTTTTCACCCCTAAATAGCTTTTGTGAGGACAGAATATAGTTGCCTTAATAAGAACTGTCACTTAATAAATTTTCCTCAGGGTATGGAGAAGAATGCTATGGTTTGGCTGAAAGTATGGATTTAGTAGTAGAAAAACCTAATATGTATAAGGACTAAAAATTAATGTATTTACTGTTGTAAAACACTGAGGTACATAAAAGTCATATCATTATATAATATGCTGTATAGTTAATTCTACAAAGCTATAGCTGTGAGTATGTTAGTTTTAAGCTGATGACCTACCAAAGCAATATCTCAATTCATATGTCTGAGTTACATGGTAAGTGAGAGTATACTTTATTTTTAATTTATTTTATGTATTTATCATGTATTTATTATGTATCAATACATGAATTATAAAAAAGTTATTAAATTCTTCATATACAGAGTCATATGTGATATAAAATATTCAACAATGACAAAATACTCTTACTTTTGGTTATAGGAAGACAATATAGACATACTTTATTCATTCCTTCCTAAGTATGTCTGAAATTCTTAGCATTATATAAAAAAACAAGTATGAGACTCTGAAAGATAGAGAAAAAATGTGGACTAACTAAAATTTGAGGGAACAAATGAATGGCACAGTAGAATTTCCCTTAGTGTCTTTTCAGCTCGCACATATCCCAGACTGAAAACTGAAGACGTTGAGAACATGAAAACACCAAGTATAAACAAATAAAAATATAAAAACATTACAAAAAGATGTGGGAGAAAATAAATGCTTATGCACTATTGAAGGGATTGTAAATTAGTACAACACATATGGATATCAGTATGGAGGTTTCTCAAAACACTAGCAATGGAACCACCATATGACCCAGCTATCCTACTCCTGGGCATCTTTCCAAAAGAATTAAAGTCAGAATGTTATAGTGACACATGAACACTCATGTTTATAGCAGCACAATTCACAGCAGCCAAATCGTGGAACCAATCTGTCAATAGATGAATGGGTAAAGGAAATGTGGTATATGCATGCAATGGAGTTTTACTTGGCTATAATGAAGAACAAAATCATGTCATTTGCAGGAAAATGCATGGAATTAAGGGGAATTGTGCAAAGTGAGATCAGACAGACTCAGAAAGTCAAGGGTCATATTTTTTTATTATATGTAGATGCTAGAGAGAAAACAGGAAAGAAAAGGGACTTCATGAAAATGAGAGAGACCAGTAGAATAGAAGAAGGGGATCAGAAGAAGGAGGCAGGGGAGGGGAGGCTTGAGGAAGGAAACAGACCAAATCATGTTACGCACATATATGAAGGTATCACTACCAGTCTCACTAGCATTATGGGGAGGAAGTAGGGGGGTAGCAAGGTGAGGTGCAAAGGGAAACACACCAAGAGATGTGTGCATGTGTGAATGCACCATTTTGAATCTTACTCTGAAGTATAATTGCATTGTACTAATAAAACTCTAAAAAATAAAATAAAATAAGAAAAATCAAGCCATGACAAAAAGCATGATCTCTCTAGGGAAAAAAAAAAGAAAAAAAAGCATTCTATCAAAATAGATATATAAGCTTTTAGACAATAACCACTCTGACCCAGACCAACACCACACATGCACACAAAAATATCCCCATTTATACTAAGAAATACCAAGTAGGAAGGCTAGCCTTCCAACCTAGGTAGGAAATAATTGGGCTTCTAACCAGTAGGTACTGAGGTAGTATCAAAGAAAGTCAAGTAGGAACTTGGTACCTTCTTTCTTGCGAACCAGTAATTGAACCATGCCTGCCTGACCTGCAGTGCCAGTGGATCATGTGGTGCTCCTGGATTTCATAGTCACCCAGTACTAACAAGATATTTCTCCCTCTTCCCACTGGGGTGATGTCAGAGGGAGCCTAGTGGAGAGTTAGGACTTGCATCCGCACTCAGTGGTAATATCTCCACCACATTGCCAGTGTAAGACAACTTCAGTAGCTGGAATTCCCACCACTGCCCAACAATAATAAGGGGCTTCCAACTCCCTTCTGCATCAACTGAGGATGAGCAAGTAGCATAGACTTAAAGCACACTTACCTTTCATTGAAGTAGTGTCAGAGAAAGACAACCATGTTAGATTTTCATTTTTGTGACCAAAATACCTGACAAAAATAACTTAAAGGAAGAAAGATTTATTTATTTAGGCTCATGGTTTCAGAGGATTTAGTTGTGGTCTGCCAACTCCTAGGCAGAAACATCACTGTGGAAAAGTGCAGTAGAGGAAACTGCTCAGCTTATGATAGCTAGAAAGAAGACAGAGAGAGAGAGAGAGAGAGAGAGAGAGAAAGTAGAAAGGGCATGCCATGTGAGCTACCTCCTCCAGCCATGCCACACCTGCCTATAGTTACCACCCACTAGTTCAAATTATTTGCCCATCAAGTGAATTAACCCAGTCATGAGGGGATCACCCTCATAATCCAATCATTACCTACAAGCCACACCTCTGAACCGTGCTGCACTGTGAACTATGCTTTCAACATATGAGGCTTGGGGAGGACATTCTAGATCCAAACTAAAAGAACAAATTAAATAGAGGCTTAAATAAGATCCAAGATCTTATAATACAAAAATGTCAATTGAATATCGTTTTTCATGCAAAGAACCAGGAATATCTCAAACAGAATTTAAGGAAAAAATAAATAAAAGGATGCCAAAACTGAGATAACTGAGAATTATTTAACAAATATTTGCGTAGTCATGAAAAAATGTTTCAGCAAAGATTTATAACAAGTTCGAAACAAATTAAAAGATAAAAAGATAGCACAAAATAAAATGTATTCAAAAAGAATAGAAAATATATAAAAGAAGTAAATGGAAATTTTGCAACTGAAAAATACAGTGACCAAAATAAAAAGCTCAATGGATGAGATCAACAGCAGAAATTTGGAGAAAGAGGAAAGAATTTTAAAATGGAATACAGTACAACAGAAATTATCCAAGAGAGAAAATAGACCCAAAAAAAGAAAGAAAGAACAGAGCCTCAGAGCTTTGTAGGAATATATCCAAAGAAGTAACATTCATGTCAGCAGAATTTCAGAAAAAGAGAGACAAGGGGGAGAGACTAAAAATGCTTAAGGAATAATGGATGAAAACATTCCAAATTTGGCAAAAGACATAAACCTACACATTCATGTGGCTGAAGAAAATGAAGCCAACAAAAACCCAAAGAAATCTATGCCAAAGCACATCATAATTAAACTTTTGAAAACTAAATAAAAATAAAAAAACTTGATTTCAGTCTGAGAAACCTACTGGGGAAAATTATTAGAATGACATAATCCTTCACTTCAGAAATCATAGAGGCCAGAAGAAAATGGTATTTTTCAAGTGTTGAAAGAAAAGAACAGTCAAACCAGAATCATATAATCAACAAAAATGTTCTTTAAGTATAAAAGACATACTCAGATAAAGGACAAGTAAAAATTTTCACTAGTGTAACTAATAGAATAGCTAAAAGTATTTCTATACACAGAAAGTAGTTTATAAAAGACATGGAAATTAGACCAGAAAATTTGCAATTACTAGAAGAGGGCTTAGGACCAATACTCTAAGACACAGGCACTGATATAAACTTCCTCAATAAAACCCCTAAATCACAAGAAATTAAAATGAGAATTAATAAGTGGGATGGCATTAAATTAAAAAACTTCTCTGCAGCAAAGGAAACCATCAAGAATCTTAAGATAGAGGCAACAAAATGAGAGAAAATATTTGCAAGCTATTCATTCCTCTGATAGACAACTAATATCTAAAATATACAAATAACTTAAAAATTTAACACTGAAAAAATAACCCAATAAAAAATGGACAAGTGAACTAAACAGACACTTCACAAAAGAAGAAATACAAATGGCCAATAAATATATGAACAAATGTTCAACAATAATCAGAGATGCAAATCAAAACTACACTGCAATATCACCTAACCCCAATTAGAATGACATTTATCAAAAATACAAACAATAATAAATGCTGGTAAGGATGTGGGGAAATAGGAAATCTGATACATTGTTGGTGAGATTGCAAATTAGTGTAGTCACTTTGGACATCAGTGTGGAGATTCCTCTGAAGACTGATAATGGATCTACCTTTTGACCCAGCTGTACCACTCCTGGGTATCTTCCCAAAGGGATTAAAACCAGAATACTATAGTACTACATGCATATCTAAGTTTATAACAGCTATAAAAATAAGTACACTAAGAGAAATTATAGATAAACCAGAATGTAATTCTATAAAAGTAAGCACAGAGATGCAGGAAAAAAAAATCAGAAAAATGAAAAGCAAATGGGGAAAAAAAAGAAAACAAAAAAAAATAAAATTGCATATTTAAACCTTGATATATCAACAATTAAATTAAATATAAATACTCTAGATACACTAATCAAAAGACAGAGATTGGCAGAGTAACAAACAGGCCCTAATTAAATGCTACCTACAAAATATTCACTTCACTTCGTATATAACAATAAAGTCAGACTGAATGCAAAAGGATAGTAAAAGCATTGTGCAAATGGCAATCAAAGGAACATATGAGTTACTAGTACCAATAGAACTAGTATTAATCAAAACAAGATTATGAGTGACAGAGAAATATAATGATAAAAGGGTAATCCATCAAGACAGAATAATCCAATATTGTATGCACCAAACAACAGACAAATATATGAGGCGAAGACTAATAGAACTGTGGAGATAGACAGTCCTCCTAATTATATTTAGAGATTTCAACTGTTTTTTGCTCAGCAATTTATAGAACAACTAGAAAGAAATTCAGTGAGAATGCAAAGCCCATCAACCAAAAGAATATAATTGAAATTTATAGAACAGTTAACAGTTAACCAAATGATAGAATTCACATTATTTTCCAGTATCCAGAAAATACATATCCAAATTACATCTTATCCTTGGCCATAAATCAATTATCAACAAAGTTAAGTAAGTGAAATCATACAGAGTATCTTTACTGATCACAATGGGAACATACTAGGAATCAATAACAGAATCTCCAAACACTTGGGAACAAAATGACATGCCTCTAAATAATCCATAAATCAAAAAGGAAGCATCAGGAGAAATTTTAAAAATACATTTTGCCAAATGAAAATTAAAATGCAACGTATCAAAACCTGTGAGACAAGCTAAAGCATTCTTGAGAGAAAAATTTATAGCACTGTCATCATATTAAAAAAGGAAAAGTCTTAAATCAGTAATCTAAGATCAACCTCAAGAAACTAAAAAAAAAGGACAACCTAAACTCTAAACAAGGAGGAGGAAATAAATAATAAAGACATTATCAGAAGTCAGTGAAATTGAAAACATAAAAACAATAGAGAAAATCAATGAGAAACAAGTTGTTCAAGTATGAACATTGACACATCTCCATTGAGAATAACAAGATAAAATGGAGAAATCACAAATTGTTAATATCAGTAATGAAATAGGCAATATAACTTCAGATTCTTCAGACATCAAAAGAATATTAAGGAGCCCAGCATGGTGGCACACGCCTGTAATCTCAATGCGTAGGAGGCTGAGACAGGAGGATCATGGGTTTGAAATCAGCCTTAGCAACTTAGGGAGATTCTTAGCAACCTAGTAAGACCCTTTTTCAAAATAAGGAATAAAAAAAGGGCTGAGGGTGTAGGTAGGAGATAGAATGTCTCTGAGTTCAATCCCCAGTACCACACACACACACAAAAAAAAATGGGAATGCTATGAACAACTCTACACACATACATTTGACAATGTAGACACAGCAGACCAGTCTATCAAAAAAGTTACCACAACTCATTAAGTATGAAATTTATAATTTCAAAAAACTATAACAATTTTAAAAATTAAATTAACAATTATGAATACTTCCAGAAGAAAAACTGTAACACCTATATTGTCACACTGGATAATTCTATCAATTGTTTGAAGAAGAATTAACATCAATTCTACACAATCTTTTCCAGAAAACAAAAATGAAGGAACATATTTTAATTTATCCATAAAGCTAACATCATGAAGATACCAAAATCAGACAAAGATAGTTCAAAACAGAAAATTATAGGTCAATATCCCTGAATCTGCCCACAAAATTCTTCAACAAAATATTAGTAAATACATTTCATAAGTATATTAAAAAGATACGCAACCTTGTCAAGTAGAATTCATTACAGTAAGGATGATTCAGTATTTGAAAACTTATCAATATAGTCCCTAACATAAATAGAATTAATAAGGAAAATACATGATTGTATCAAGTCAGAAAATGTGTTTGACTAAATTCAACACCCAGGCATTGTAAAAACTCACGTCTTCTACATATTTCTTAAAGTTCTAATCAGTTAAAAAAAGATAAAAAACGAAAGAGAAAGGGGGAGAGGGAAAGAGGAGATAGGAGAGAGAGGAGGTAGAAAGAGAGGGAAGCAAAGATGGGGGAATACAAAATATTAAAAAATAGAGAAATATTTGTACTTAGCCTGATCATCTATGTAGAAAATCCCAAGAGATGTAAAAAAAATCTCCAAAAGCTAATAAGTGAGTTGAGCAAGAACACAGGATATAAGACAAACATACAAAAATCAATTACATTTCTATTTACTAACAATTAACAGAGACAACAAAATTAAAGTGCATTTTCATTTACAATCTTAAAACAGTGAAATAATTAAGTGTAATTCTAATGAAACATGTACAAAATTTGTATGCAAAAAACTACATAATGCTGATATGAAAGAAATCAAAGGAAATGTAAACAAATGGAGAGACATAATGTTCTTGGATTGGAAGACTCAATATAGTAAAAATGTCAATTGTCCTTAAGTTTGTACATAGATATAACTCAATTTACATCAGAACCTAGTGTTATTTTTATAGATGTTAGACAAGTTTTTTCAAGTATTTATAGCTAATGGAAAGGGAGCTGGTATACATAAAATAATTTTGAAAAGGAAAAACAAAACTGGAGGAACACTACCCTATTGTAAGACCTATGATACAGCTATATTAAGAGAAACTATGTGCTATTATGAGACGGAGAGAGAGACTGAGGCTGGCCGCGAACCCAGATCCTCCAGTCTCCGCCTCCCAAAGTACTGGGATTACAAGCGTGCGCCACCACGCCCGGCTTACCCAACTGATTTTGACAAAGGTACAAAAGCAATTCAACAAAAGAAAGCCTTTTTCAGCAAATGGTGCTGGATCATTTGGATATCAATAAGCATATATTAATTAATTAATTACTAATTAATTTCACAATGTTATATAAAATTTAACTCACAAATATATCATGTATTTTATTGGAGGAATTACTGGGGATTGAAACCAGGGACATTGTACCTCTGAGCTATACCCACAGTCCTTTTTATTCTTTTTAATTTTGAAACAGGGTCTCGCTAAGTTGCCAAGTTTGGCCTTGAACTTGCAATTCTCCTGTCTTAGCCTCCCAAGTATTAGGATAAGAGGCATGTACCACCGTGCCCAGCTTGTATCATTTGTTTAAACATAAATCTATGAAATTTACAGAAAAACTATAGGAGAAACTTTTGGGGGTCTGGGGCCAAGCACACTTGACACCACAAGAACAATCCTTAAAATACTGATAAATTAGGCTTCATTGAAAGTCAAATCTTTTTTCTTTGCGAAAGGTTATATTAAAAAGATGGAAAGGCAAGTTAAGCTATAACTTGGCAGAAAATATTCATAAATCATATATCTGAAAAGGGGGTAGTATCTAGAAAATATAAAGAACTATCAAAACTCAATGGTAAGAAAAAACACAATCCAATTAGAAATTGAACAAAAGACATGAATAGACATTTCACTGAAAATCCACAGATAAAATCTAATCACATTAAACATTAGAAAAGCCATTGTGAATTAGGAAAATGCAAACTAATATCACAGTGAGGCATCTATCTGTCTATCATCTATCTATCTATCGATCTATCTATCATCTATCTATATATCTAATCTATCTACCTATCTTAGAAGCAACCAAAATGTCCTCAAATACTGGAATGTTTAAACAAACTGTAGCACATGCTATACCATGGAATACTTCTGAGCAATGAAAAGATCACTATGGGTATGTATAAAAACCTGGATGAATCTTTAGAACATTATGCCGAGTGAAAAAAACTGAACACAAAAGGTTAGATACTGTGTGATTCCATTTCTATTTCATTCTGAAAATGACAGAATTGTAGAGATGGAGAATAAACTACTGATTCCAGAAGTAAAAGAAGGAGTGGAGGGTGTGTCTATACAAGGGCAAGGTGAGGGGTCATCATGGTGATGGGAATGTTCTGCATCTTGTCTGCATCAATGCCCACATCCAGCTTACTGAACTGCCATTTTAACAAGATGTTAGCACTGCAGGAAACTGGATAAAGAGTAGATGGTATCTCTTTGTATCATTCCATACTTGTGAATCTACAATTATGTTAAAATTGAAAGTTTAATTAAAAAAAACTGGAGACAAAAATCTCATATGCAGCTGTCATCTAGTTAGGACATAGAATAGAAACACGACTTAAAAATTAAAAGAGAAAAAAATGTTTGAAACATATGCTAAATTGCATCATACAGAAAATTGGCACAAAGAGAAGTAGAGAAAGGAAAGAAGTGTGTCAGCTGAATTTATTTGAATGTTTTTCTGGAGGACAGAATAGCCCAGGGCTTGAGGCATGAGTGGGCTGTGCATAGGTGGAAATGGCCTTTTTGGAAAGGGGAAAAACAACAAGAAGAAATTAAGTAGGCCACTGAGTACCAGAGGGTCATCGCAAGCAAACACACAATCCAATCCTAGGACCTGACTTCTCAACCTCAACCTTATCAAAAGAAGAGAGAATGAGGAGAGTGGATCCAGTTTTGAAAATTCAACCCCTTTGTTCAGTGGGTGGGATACTGCTTTTTATATAAAATTTCATAGTTGTTAGGAATGTGCAAGCATTTTTCAGATCAAAAACAACCAGGAAGTAATGCCACACTCAAATTCATCAGTGATTCATGCTGACATTTATGAGAATGTCTGAGATCTGGTACCCCAAAAGCAGTTTAAGGTATGTGTTTAAGTAATTTATTAGGAAGTGCTCCCAACGAGAAAAAAAAATGAGGGAGTGGTAGAAGCAAGATAAGGAAAAGGAAGAAATCAGGAAAAATTGTCATTTCAAACAAAATTCCATGGAGGGAATATTTAGCCTATTCTGGCAACCTCAGAGTTTATCTTAGTTAGAGGGAAGGAAACTTTTGTTTTCAGTACCAAGGATGAACCCAGGGGTGCTTTGCCACTGAGCTATATCCCCAGATATTTTTACTTTTTGATTTCAGACAGGGGCTCACCAAATTTCCCAGGCTTCCCTAGAACTTGCAATCCCCCTGCTGCAGCTTCCCTAGTCACTGGAATTACAGGTGTATGCCACTGTGCCCAGTTGAACTTTTACTTTAATGGCCAAAGATTTTAAGATGTGGTTGGGTGGATAAGAACTCTGGCACTTCAATTACATGGACAAAGCAGGTTTAGGAGCCGAAGGGTTTTCCTCCCAAAGGAACAGTATATGCTGGCCACAAACAGAAGCACACCTGAGAAAGCGTGCGGAGTGTGGTGGAAGGCATCGGAGGGAATCTGGGCAGGTAACAGAGTCCTTGACAGTGCCTATTACTACCGGCTATTATAGTACCTACACACATATCTACAATGAGCCAAAAACTGCACTAGAAAACACGTGCCCTGAATGTCACATAATATCTATAATGAGTCTACAGAGTAAGATTATTGTTATAGTTAGATATAAAATGTCCCCTAAAGAGTTCATGTATTAATGTTTGGAGCTGATGTAGCTGAGCCATGAGGATTGTAATCCCAGCAGTGGATAAATCCATTGTAATGGATTTATCTGGGTGGTGACCCAGGCCAGTAGAGTGAGGCTGGAGATGGGTCCCTGGGGTTTCAGTCTTGAGGATTATATAAACGGTTCCTCCTCCCCCTGTGTACTCTCTTGCTTCTGGTCTCCATGATGTGAACACAGCCCATGCATTCTCCCTCTCAACACTTCCTGCCACCATGCCCTGAGATCCAAGGTCCCCAGCCTCACATGGACTGAACCCCAAACCATAAGGAAACAAATTTTCTTTCCTCTAAGTTATGTGGCCAATCTTTTAAATTATAGCAGCAAGAATGCTAACCGGGACAATTTATTATTCCCATTTTGCAGAAGAGAGCAACCCAGTCTCAGAAAGATAAGTAACTTCTCAATGTCCTACATCCAGAAATCACACATTTTTTCTAATCTTATACTCCATGTTCTTTCTACTATACTACCACCAGCCTCTCAGGAAAAGAATAAAAAAGTGAGAAGGGGATTGAGGGAGAGCAAATGTGAACCAAGCTTCCTTCGCAGTTTTGCCTGCATCCCACATTTCCTATTTTAATGCATGCCACTTCTTCAGGCAGATCACCTATCAACTCATGCAATAAATTACTGAATGCCTTATATAGCCAAGCTATATTCTGAAATCAACCACTTCTAGATAATGGGGATTGAGTAATAAATAAAACTGGCAATGTTTTGCTTTCATACAGTTTATACTTTCTACTGGAGAGAAGCAGGTAGTTAATAAGTAAAATATATAGTATGTCAAATATTGATTTTGTAACTCAATCAATTCCCTAGGTTTTGGTAAGCAGATTGTATGAATTTTAAAGACAATACTCATTGTTTATCTGTTTTCATATGTACCATGTGATTTGTTTAGAATACCAAGTTGCCCAAATTATGTATAAAGCCAATTAGGTAGAAGCTATTTTTAGAAAGAAACCAACTGGTTGCAAATTCAGTTCTTCTGAATCTCTCTTACTTGTCCTAATCCTAATTATTAACAATGAACAATAATGCATTCTATTATTAGTATGGAAATAACTAGAGGTTATTTTTCTAATATGCATTTTCATATTTTTGACTTTTGGAATCCTTTTTGGAAACTGTTAATTTGCTATGCTAGACCACTACACTTATATTGCACCCTAAATTTAAAAAGTGTAAAAAAAATAAAAATAGCTGAAAATAATGGGTCTCATGGAAACACATAAGAGTGGAACATTTAAAATCTTTATTTTTAATATGAGATGCAGAATATAAACTTTATTTGGGCTGATTTGGCCACCCTAGGTCAGAAGCAATGTTGGCGCCCTTCCAAGCTGTCCACCCCTAGCCTTTGAGCCCTTTGGGTATCCAGTAGGTCAGAGCTTATGACTCCTAGTGAGTAATGCAGCAGTACTCAAGCTGTTGCAGATGGGATGGGAATAGCAAAAGCCACGCCTCTCTAATTACATGTATTAGCCCTCTAGCATTGGAATGCCTTCTAACATTTTAGGGTGGGGGGAGCAAGCTGAAAAATCAGATGGAAAATACAAATCTGCAGGAGCTGCCAAAGTTGTCCCAGATTCCAGCTGCCAGACGGTCTGTGACCTATTCTGAGTTTAGTATTGACAGCCTGCTTCCCTCCTGTGGATGTCAAAGCCAAGGTCGAGGCCAAGGGAAGCGAACAAGCTGTCAGTCAACCTAGCATAAGAAAACAGGTAAGCAAACCACTAAGATGGTAAGGAAGGCTTCATAATTGGCATAAATGTTGGGCAGAAGATATAGGTCATGACATCAGTGGAAATCTATGAGATCATTCCTTAAAGCTCTCCCAGGAAAACAGTAATATCAGTACTGGATGAAAGACCAGCATTTTATGATGGATTTCCTCTCACCTATGTTTCAAATACCTTTTCTTAAAATTTTAGACTTAAAATTTAAGGAAAATTTTAAGTTTTTCTGACTCCTTAAGAATTCTCTTTCATAAAGACAATGTAAGTAAAAAATATAGCAATAAATGTTCTAAGTGAGTTTCAACTCTAACATACAATTAAAATGGGGAACCAACGGCCACGATTTAGAATAAAGTACTAAGATCCTAAGTGGATTAAACTGTATGCATATATCATACACCTTACATAATTGTAACATAGTGTTATAGTATATAGTATATTGTGGTATCATAGTATATACTATATTATAACATAATGTTACAATACTGCTAATGACCATTAACATCTTATATGTCAAGCCCTACCCTTACCACTTTTATGTAGAGCATTCATTCAAAGAATGAATACATCTTTAAACATAACTATGTTCGATTGCTTAGAGAAGCCACTCATCTAGGAAGTGGTAAATATGAGCCTCAAGGCTACATCCTCTGAGAAGTCATTACTCTTAATGCTACAGTTTTCTTCATTTCTTCAGTACTTCCTCTGAAATGATAAAGTGTTGAAGGCATATGGAGTGAAGTGGTGGTTCCAGGCAATGGCAACAATCAATGGAAAGTTAATTAAGTTAATTTGGTATGTTTTGCTTTGGTAATATTTCTTTCCACAAATGCCTCACAGTTACTTAGGGAAAACATGCTTAGTACAAATCCTGATATATGGTGGTGAGGGGGGGTTCCCTGTTGATACAAAAGTCATTCTTCATTATGTAAGCATATACATAAATATGTATATCTATATAGCTATATCCATATATACATATATTTCTGTACATATATACATATATTTCTGTACATATAAAGCCAACAATAACAAATGGATGCTAGCATATATCCTATCCACAAGTTGAGAAAGTAGGCTTATTTGTGAATGAAAATAATAAAGGCATACTTCTGTTGAATCAGAGCTGAGAAATACTAGTAATATCAGAGATTGCTTAATTACTAAGAGTGGAAGAATCAATTCTAGAAATATTTTATATATGTTATAGAATTTAGCAAATGTGTTAATTGTGTTGAAAGCAAGGGTTCTCCCTGTGGGAGAAAGAACACACAGGTATGAAATAGAGAAAGGCAAGAAAAAAATATGAGGGGATGTATTAGAATATTAGGGGATGTATTGTAGCTTTCTGATTTCTGATTTCTGAAATATGTGTAACTCTGTATATGCATGATCCATTCTTAACCAATACCCACTGATTTTGAGACATGTGTAATCACAAAGCCTGGGGATTCAAGATAAAAACCAGAAGTAAAAATCCCAAGAGATTATTAGGATACTAATTAATTGCATTGTCAAATACCTTCTTATCAAAATTTCCCCCTGTACTATCTGGAGTCCCTTTTGTGTCCCCACTACTCCCTAGGTTATGCATATTAATGAAAACATATGACCCTTCTCTTTTTGTGATGGGCTAATCTCACTTAACATAATGTTCTCCAGGTCCTTCCATTTTCTTGTAAATGATGTTATTGTGTTCTTTTTTATTGCTGAGTAGAATTCCATTGTGTGTATTTCCCACACCAATAAAAGCATGTTAAAAAAAATTCCCCCGTATTTCACTTTTGTTGTTAACTCTTACCTATACCAATGTTTACTGTGATGTCTGCACAGAAATGTCTCTCTAATCTACAAGTGGTATTTTATTATAGGTAAGAGGATTTTTCTCTCCACTCAACCATTTATGTTTATCTTATTTTAAGTAAATTCATAATTTATAACTATCTTTCTTTTGATTTGCCACTGCAAGCTTATCATGCTGGCTCCTGTGTCCATCCACTGGGTCTACCTAATGTTTGTGTACTTCCTTACATTCTGGTGTAACCAGGTGCTCCAAGCCCATGTTCTACCTCTCTTGACTCAGCCCTTGGAATCAATCATTGCTCCCAGAAACCCAGGACTATTTTAATGAAGAATAATGTTAAAGACACAATTTTGTTACTGAGTATGCTCACTTTTACTCGCATTACTACCTTTAGGCCTTTTCAACAACTAGAGCTAGGAAAACACACACACACACACTTGTAAGTATATACCTATATACACGCATATCCAGGTACACAAAAATAATTACTAAGAGATCAAAAAATTGAACCCAGGGGCATTCTACCTCCACGCTACACCCCCGGCCCTATTTTTTTATACTTTATTTTGAAACCGGGTCTCACGAAGTTGTGGAGGGCCTCACTAAGTAGAGAGAGAGAGAGACAGGGAGAGAGAAAGAGAGAGAGAGAGAGAGAGAGAGAGAGCCGAGGCTGGCCGCGAACCCAGATCCTCCGGTCTCCGCCTCCCAAAGTACTGGGATTACAAGCGTGTGCCACCATGCCCAGCCCATGAGGAAGGCTTTTGACAGACTGATTAGTACACTGGGCATAGCTGAGGAAAGAATGTCATAGTGTGAAGACACCTCAATAGAAAGTTTCCAAATTGAAAAGCAAAGAGAAAAAAAAAAACTGGAAATAACAGAATAGTGCATCTAAGAACTGTAGGACAACTTAAGAAGCTGTAACAAATGCATAATGACAATACCAGAATTAAAAGAAAGAGATGAAGTATGTGAAGCAATAATGACTAAGAAGATCCTCCAAATATGTCAGACATCACACTGCAGATCCAGATATCTCAGAGAGAACCAATGCAAGATAAATGCCAAAATTGCTACATCTGGGTATAGCAATGCAAACTTCAGAACATTAAAAATAAAGAAAAACTTTTTTAAAAATTCAAAGGGAAAAAAGCCCACCTTACCTGTAGAGGAGCAAAGATATAAAATATATTTCATTTCGTGTAATGAAAAGTCATGGAAGCAAGAAAATAGTGCAGTGAAATAATTTAAGTGTTGAGAGAAAAAATACCAATCTAAGATTCGATACCCTGTGAAATTATACTTCAAAAATGAAGGAGAAATAAAAATTTTTCTCAGACAAACAAAAATTGACAAAATTTGTTGCCAGTAGATTTATCATGCAATAACTGCGAAAAGAAATTTCTTAGAGGTAAAGAAAATAATATAGATAAAAAAACGTGGGCCTACATAAGGGAAGGAAGAGTATTAGAGAGGGAATAAGTGAAGGTAAAATAAAAATAATTTAATTTCTTATTCCAAATTTATCTAACAGAATAAAAAAATTAATTAAAATGAACCCTATACCTAAGTGTAAAATGACAACACTTTAAAACTTCTAAAAGGTAAAATAGGAGAAAATCTAGACTATCTTGGGTATGGCAGTGACCTTTTAAATTTGACATATGTATGACACATCAAAGAAACAATTGATAATCTGGACTTTGTTGGAATTTAAAACTTCTGAGAAAGAGAACGTGTAAAGAATGAGAAGACAAGCCACAAATTAGGAGAAATATTTGCAAAAGATACATCTGAATAAGGAGTTTTCCAAAATATACAAAGAGCTTTGAAACTCAATAATAATAAAAATTAGCAACTCTGTTAAAAGTAGAGCAAAAGAACTGAAGAGACAGCTCACCAAAGACTTACAGATGTTATTAAAACCTATAAAAAGATACCAATAGCATAGGTTATAGTTTGGATTTAAAATACCCAGACCTCATGGGTTTTCGCAGTGGTACTGGAGGCAGGACTTGGTTGCTGGGGGCAGTGTTTTACCAGGCTGCCCAGAGCCGCACACGCTCTCACTCTCTTTCTCTGCCACTCTTCCCGTGTGACCCAGGAGGTGCACACCTTGGTGTTTATCCAAAGGCGCCAAACACTTGTGTCCACACAAAAACCAGCCCTTGGACGTTTATAGAAACCGTATTCATAAATTCAAAACTTTGTAGCAACCACGATATCCTCTGGTCAGTGAGTGGATAAATAAATGGTGGCATACCGGACCATGGAATATTATTTAGCATGAAAAAGAAATGAGATATCAAGCCATGAAAGACATGGAGGGAACTTAAACAGGGGTTATTATGTGAAAGAAGCTGATTTGAAAAGGCTACATACTGTACAGTTTCAACTACATGATATTCTGGAAAAGGTAAAGTGTGGAGACAGTAAGAAGATTAGTGGTTGCTGGGGTCATGAACTACTTAATATAATTAATCATTTGTTGACTCTTATGTACTCAGCAATATTATGATACTAATGGATATTGAATTGATTACTTGCCACTATGGAGTATGTCTTAGTTTGGTTTATTCTTTTATAACAGGCTACCTAAGACTAGGTAATTTTTAATGAGCATTTATCAACTCTCAGTTATGGAGGCTGGGAAATCCAGGGGAGAAAGGCAGGCACTTGGCAAGAGTCCTCCAACTGTGTCATCCCATGGTAGAAAGGAGGAAGGCAGGAGAGATCAAGAGAGCACCGAATCCATTCGTTTATACTAATACCAACCCTACACTTACCTCTTAAGGGCCGACTCTTAACACTGTCAAAATGGCAATTAAATTTCAGTGTGAGTTTTTCAAATTACAAACATTCAAATAATCTCAGAAAGTCATGGACTAGTGTCAAGATAGCCCAATAAAATAAAGTCAATTTATTGATTGTAAGTAAAGCAGGGTATTCTTTTCAAAAATACTATAGAAACAACAAAATATTTGAATTATATCCATTAAAATTTTTGACTTATAAACTTGACAATATTGACATTTTCTGAGCTTGATTTCTCTCATTACTGGTTTGTGCTTGGTGATCCCTGTAGCTATAGGTAAAGTTTTTGTGAGCTTAGTGCCAGATTTTAGACTTCCCTCATGTAAGTTGGAGGATAATAGCAGGTAGAATTAGGTAGCTATTAGCACAGTGTGTCAAACATTTCCTCTTCTTCCTCCTCTTTCTTTTCTCCCTTTTGACAGTTGAGAACTTATGATGAATTGGGAACTAGGAATCCAATGCTGCTGTGAGTCACCAGTCACCTTCCTGGTGAATGCCCCTGGCTCTGGCAAGAGCTGCATTATGAGATCCCTGTCCCCACCCCATGCTGGGCAGGGAGCTTGGTGTCGGCTGCCTCAGATTTCTTCAAGCTCAAGACTTTGGCTCTCCATTGGAATCAAAAAGAGCCTAAAAATAATAATAGCTTTCAAGTATAGAATATTCACAAAGTACAAATTCTACTTTAATTGTTTTACAATAGACCTATGGAACAAATGAGCTCCTGCCCACCCTCAATTCATGCTTGAGAAATGCCCTAAAATAGTCAACTCTCATTTAGAAAGTAACTTAGATTGCCAGGTGGCTCACACCTGTAACCCCAGTACTTGGGAGGCTGAGACAGGACAATCACAGGTTTGGGGACAGCCTCAGCAATGTAATGAGACTCTCAGCAACCTAGTGAGATCCTGTTTCAAAAAAAAATTTAAAAAGGGCTGGGGGTGTATCTAAGGGGTAGGATGCTCCTGGATTTAATCCCTAGTAGGAAGGAAGGAAGGAAGGAAGGAAGGAAGGAAGGAAGGGAGAAAGGAAGGAAGGAAGGAAGGAAGGAAGGAAGGAAGGAAGGAAGGAAGGAACTCAGATAGGGAGGGAGGAAGAAGAAAAGAAAGAAGAAATTAAGAAAAAGAAAGAAAGAAAGAAAGAGAGAGAGAGAAAGAAAGAGAAAGAGAGAAAGGGAGAAGGAGAGAAGGAGAGAAAGAAAGAAAGAAGAAAGAAAGAAAGAAAGAAAGAAAGAAAGAAAGAAAGAAAGAAAGAAAGAAAGAGAAAGAAAGAAGAGAAAAAAAGAAAGAAAAAGGTAGGGAGAAACTCAGATAATCTAATCTTTATCTGTTTATGGAATCTATGATAGATTTATGAGAATATTACTTAATAATGTATTGCTTAGACTTATAGTAAAATAAATTTGATTTCTCTGATAACATTAACTGCCATCAGCTGGAAACACAGAAGTAATTGCAACCAAAATATTTGCCCTGTAAAATTTATCATGTCTCATCTGAAAAACAACAAAAAAGAATCATGTGAATGATAAGTACTCAATTTGGAATCCAATGTCTTAGGCTCTACTGCCAGTCTCTTTTTATTTATCATAGCAATCAAGTCATATGTTTACCTGTAATTTACTTAATAATATAAGATGGCTATCTGCCTTACTGGATCCTTATTGTAATGCATGTAGAAAGGCTTTCTGAAAATTTTAAACACACACATAAGCATATATATTAAAATATATTTAAATATGTATAAATTCAAGTAGAAATTTATTTTATTTAGATATATCTACTTTGAGTAGAAATTGTATTTCACTGAATACTATGAAGCCATTTCCTTGTGAAGCTCTTTGCATAGCCCTGTTTGAACTCTTCAATAAAATAATTTGTTTCTATAAACTTTTTTTTACGTGGTACTTGGGATTGAACCCAGCAGCACTCTAACCTGAGCTACATCTCTAGCCCTATTTTATTTATCTGTTTTGAAACAGGGTCTCACTAAGTTGCTGAGGGTCTCGCTAAGTTGCTGAGGCTGGCCTCACACCTACTATCTTCCTGTCTCAGCCTCCCAAGTTCTGGGATTATAGGTGTGTACCACCACACCTAGCCTGTTTCTAAAAACTTTTATTACTTAATTGTATTTTGGGTTACGTTATACTAATTTATATATTTGTTAGTATATTCTTAGGCTCAAGTATTTTTCTACCTTTGAAGCCTTCCATAGAGCCCAGCAGTGTGCTCTGTCCTAAATAGAAACGGTAAATATGTGGATATTTTTATTGTTTATATTCGACTTTTCAATAGCATATGTGTTAACATGCCATTTTAAGTGAAAATTTCATAGATTTATCACTTTTAGTGCATAATGAATATGTTTAAAGCTTTTATATTATTATATATTAATTATTACAATATAATTTTTAGGTGGTTGTCTTACCCAGCTCCATTCATCTTTTGACCTTGGTAAACACAATGTTCCAGTCTGTGCTCCTAAAATAAAACCCAATTATCCTCAAAGAGAATTCAATTAATAACAACTGTCCTACAACCTAACTAGTATATTATACCAACTAAGCATCTATTTATGAATAAACTTGGATTCACTTTCATATGTACTGGAATGCAAATTATGCATTACTTAATAAAACTTTTAGACACAGATTATTAACAAATTATGTAAAACATCTAGTAGGGACATTATTTACGAAATATAATGCTTCTGAATTGTTTTGGATTTCCCATTAAGTGATTTCTAAATGTTCAAACTTTCCTTTGGATGTCCCCATGATAGTGGTAGAGGTAGTATTTGTTGCTAAAAAATACTGTACAGAAAAGGGAAACACAAAAAGACCTGTGTGCATTTGTTTGTATGACTTTGAACCTCACTATGATGCATAATTACAATGCACCAACAAAAGTATTTTTTTAAAAAGAAATAACATTATTGAGATGTTACGTGCTGTGTCCAAAGGCCAGAGTGAGGCAATGGACCTCTGAGAATAGAGTAATTTTCCAGATAAAATAACCAGTGTTGCATTTTGATGTGGTCACGAAGGATATTTACTCTGGATTCCAACCATGAGAGGATCCCACATGCTAAAATTATCAATACACAAAGATGTTCTGTTTTGTTTGGGGCTCATAATAAAACTTTTGGACAATTGGGTAACAATTCGAGCTATTAAAATTATAGGAGATGCCAGGCATGGTGGCACACGCTTGTAATCCCAGTACTTGGGAGGCTGAGACAGGAGGATCGTAGGTTTGCAGCCAGCCTCAGCTACTTAGTGAGGCCCTCCGCAACATAGTGAGACCCTGTTTCAAAATAAAGAATAAAAAATAGGGCTGGGGGTGTAGCGTGGAGGGAGAATGCCCCTGGGTTCAATCCCCAGTACTGAAAAAATAAAATTATAGGAGATGGACACTGAACTAAACTAAACTACTCAGGGAAAGGGGGTATTGGAGGGTGGTAAGATAAGAAAATTATAACCTTTGTCTGGGGAAAACAGAGACAGAGTAACCACTTCTGTTCACATTTCACTGTCCTCCATCTTTGATTTCCAGCAAGATCTGGCTGGCAAGCCGCTGCCCTTTCTGGCTCATTGGTCAGTCTCTGTCATAGGTTGAGGCAAGTCCTGCACCTCCAGCCCTGCTGACACACTGCCATGTCACCTCATGACCCCACTGACATTGAAGCTGCTGGACAGCAGGGATGGCTGGCAAAATGCTGCCCCTTGGAACTGCAGTTCCCAAGATTGCTTCCCAAGAACAACTTTGGGTGAGGGGAAAGGAACTGAGGGAAAGCTAGTCTGGACCATGAGAATAAACTTAAATTGCAACTATTTCAGTCAGTTTCTTCATTGCTATGACCAAAATGCCTGACAAGCACAACTTAGAAGAAGAGTTTATTGATTGACTCATGGTTATTTTAGAGGTTTCACACGTTTCAGTCCATGAACTTACACATATTGAGAAATATGTTTGTGGTCTCTTGCCCTGGACCCTGCAAATGTTGGGAGCGGACCTGTGGCTTTTCACATCATCTCCCTTATGCCATCCTCTCAATCTGAGGAGAAACCTGTTTCAGAAATCTTAATTCCCTCCAAGAAAACATATTAGTGTATTCTATATGCTTGAGGGGAAATCCACCAGGAATTTTTTAGAAAAGGTAATTACTGAGTAATTGACAAGGATGCCACTAAACCAAACTAAATCTCACAAATGTACTTGTATTATGAAGAACTTTCATGGGCCATGGCAGCTTATTAGAAGTTGAATTTTTAAAGTCTTTCCTATTTTAAAGTCAAGAGAATTGAGTGAATTTTCCTCATTGACTTTTTAAATTCAATACCTATATAGTGTACCAGGTAGTAAATGCTGAGAAGATCATGGAAACAGAGTCAGAGGATATACAGTGAGATGGGGATCCTGGTTCATCTATAATGGCCACTTAAAAAGGTGGTGGCCTCAGGAACAGAGGAGACAAAGCAAACCAAAGGAATGTAGAAGGGAAGAATACCAGACAAGACAAAACACAAATCTCTGAGGAAGAAGAGAATATGTTGTTGGGTTGAGACAGTGAGCAAGGGTAAAAGAGCAGTAATAGGCATCACTACCAATCTCACTAACATGGACAGGAAGGGAGGAGGGAGGAGCAGGGTGGATACAGAGAGAAAGGCACCAAGCACTGTGTGCATGTATGAATGCATTTCTCTGCCTCTCACTATGATGTGTAATTACAAGGCACCAATAAAAGTATAAACAAGATTGGATATGATCAAGTTATGCATGTGCATTTACAAATGTGAAACAATGAATCACATCATAATGTATTATCATGAAAAAAAGAAAAAAAAATACTAAAAAAAGCCCACAGAATTAGGATCATTGAGGTACCCAGGACCCAACTACATATTGTTCTTTGAACATTTTAATGACTTTGGGTTTTATACCGACGGTGAAGAGCAGAAATGAAAGGCTGAAGCCAGAGGAATGAAGTGCTCTGTTTGATGAAGATGAAGAGATCCCTTTGACAGGTAGATGGCAGAAACTGGAGGAGGCAAGAGGGAAGCCGGAAGACCAATTAGAACATGGAACCGTCAAGGCAACCTCGTGACCCAAAATTCTTTCTGCACACTTTACATCCTCCTTCCAGAGCTGACAAGTCTTTGAAAAGCAATAGCTCATTATTATCTTTAAATTTGCTATACCTATTTGATATTTCCATTTATTTAGTAATTTCATAGGGCAGGATGGCAGCTATAATTTATTTTGCCTTTTCTTTCCTTTTTTTTGTCATGGTGGGGAAAGCATTTGTGAAGATGGTATAAAAAACATCATTCTCTGTTGTTATATCTATTATCTGTATGAAAAGCAGCAATTTAACACATTGAGGTAAATAATATTAAAAATAGATTTTTATCTTCTAAAGTGGCCTTTGATAGGATATCACACTCAGAGACTGAAAAATATATACATTTATGTATTCAGATTTAATTATACTTTACACATGATTATATATATATATATGTGTGCATATGTATTATTATAGTGCAGGGAATTATAAAATATATATTAAAAGAATTTGCAAAACTGAATATAAATAGAAATGTTGAAAATTATGTTTCCCATGAAAATTGTGGAGGCTTAATTCTAAATTACCTGAAAGTTAATAGAGAGCTTGTCCATAGCAACTTTAAAGACCTACTGCAACCATTCCAGGACAGGGGAACTCCGTACATGCATTGCGAGATTTTGATGCTTATATCCAGGACAGAAGTCGGAAGGACAGAAGCAGGGAAAAGATTGAGCAGATGAGTCTGAGTGAGAGGATAGGAGACAGAGAGAAAGTACTCTTAGCCATCCCAGGTACTTATGTATGGACAGAGAAGTGACACAAGGAGAAAAATAAAATAATTTTCTGTGGTGCTCCCTGGGTTTTATATGTTTCTGACTAGCTAGTGATGGCATTGTTTTACTTCTGTGTTATCCTATAACTATATAACTATCTTCCTTTCTAGACATTGAGAAAATTATGCAGGGTTTTTTCCCTAGCTAGCTACATCTCCATATACCTCTATATATACATGTCTACATCTATATCCATCTACATCTCTATATTTAGATATATGTGAACATTATCTATTCATCCATCCATCATCTATCATCTATCTACTTTTCTATATATTTCTGAATATTTATTGGAGCACTTCATCTAGCATATAGATGCATCAGGATTTATGCAGGCTGCTGTACATATGGATTCCTGAGAGCAGGCAGGAAGAACATACACCTTGTCGGTATAGAGCATTTACTTAATACTGTCATCTCCTTCTGTCTTTATTTTTTCACTACTAACTTGAAAATGAATAGAGACATATAATGGATGTTTAATTTGAGGTGTCCCAAATGTACATGGAAAAGTAGAGAACTACACAATGCCTTCAATAGGCAAAATGTTGAAATTTTCCAACCTAATACACAAACTAAATTGAATTTTGACTAGCCTTAATATTCTGTGTGAGTCAGGCAGAGAGTACACAATAGTCTACCAGACCTGGTCATCATTAACCAGTTTACTCTGGAGCCAAAAAGTTTCATCAACACACCGACAGATTAATTTTT
Source organism: Glis glis (assembly GCA_004027185.1). NCBI lineage: Eukaryota > Metazoa > Chordata > Mammalia > Rodentia > Gliridae > Glis > Glis glis. The sequence continues at coordinate 28,074 of PVJS01002038.1, forward strand.
CCCTCCGAGTTTTACCACTCTGAAAAGTAGGCAAACTCCCATACTGAGCCTAGCAAATTTAAAGTGTTTTTTATTTTTCATAAATGTGACTGCTGCTACCTCCTCAAATCCACTTGGTTCTCAATTTTCTTCTCCAAGATGATCTCTCTAGATTCTAATTTATCCTATCAGTTAATATAAAAGGAAGGAGAAACATTACTTATATAAGGCTTGTCTTGAAAGTTATTGTATTAGGAAGTTCATGGCTGTAACTGTATTTAGGGCTTTATTTATTTTGAAAATTATGAATTCAATCAATTTTATTTAAATATAGAAAAACTATAACAAATATTTCTGAATCCAGCACTCAACTTTTTCAAGTCTTAAAATAATATATATTTGCTTATCTTTGTTTGTAGAACTACATCTATTTGAGGGCTCAGTATACCCTTCCCCATAGCCACTCTACTCCTTCCCTTCCTCCCTAGAATTAATAACTACCACGTGTTTTATGAACATCATTCTCTTGTACATTTTTATAATTTTACTGTATACTATGCATCCTATAAGGAATATACGCTAAGGTTTTACAAGAACTGTTGATTATGGCAACACATTATATATATCATTCTACAACTTGCATTTTTTTCTTTTGGAAAAAAAGTGTGCTTATATAACATTGTTACAACACACTTTTATTTCACTAATATCATTCTATTGTTTATTTTTTCCTTCTCACTATTTTTCTATTTTCTTTCCTTTAAATCCATTATTAAACAAATGCTGGACTTTCTGGTTCAATTGTTTGTACTTCTTACATTTCCATCTCTACGTTGTCTTGCTCTGCATTTAAATTTCCTTTTCTATGTCTCTCAGTCCTATATTAATTTTGCTCCTGTTTGGAAATCACTATATTTTTGGAAATGACTTTTTTGTTTTCTCATAATTCTCTTTTAAAGCTATTGATTCTTGTTTAACAGATGTACACTTTATTGAAGCCAATCTGAGTATGTAAATGATAGTTCTACTGTTTATCCCAATTCTCAAAGTAGTTTCTGTTCCCTTTAGTGTTAGCTGTTCCATCTATTACTCTAGGATTTTATCTTCTATATTGTAGATTTTCTTTGAATGTCTCATGATCTCTGGTTGGCAGTTCATGTCTATGAGCAAAAGCCACAGGTAGCTGGTGTAGGAATCCTCTGCCATTGGGTGGGTCTTTTTTCTTTACATATCTTCCCTTTAAGTGGTAGTTCTTTCCATTGCTCTAAACATGGAAACAGAGTGCTTCATGGGCCAACTCTGTTGTAGTTCATACAGGCCAAGATCAGCCTTCCCCTGACCTCTAGTATCACAACACAAGAGCTTTATTCTATCTCGACAAGGCTCACAATTGTAACATCAGCCTTTCCTAATTAGTTACTAAATCTTTCAGAAACAGCTTTGTCCTTTTAGTGTGGAGGACAGATAAAATATATATCACGACAACCATTCGCTCTTAATCATAAAGGGAGGCTTACAGGAGAAATCAGTGTAGCTGACTTGCTGTTCCCAACATTATCCTAAATTAAATACCGTGAATACTGTCCAAGAAGCCTTCTATTGAGTCAAGATGTCAGAGTGCTCTGATTTGTAAGTGGATGATTCCATTTTCAAACTCAGTCTTTTGGGGAGCTCAGCTTTGTGGTCCACCAGACCCTTTTGTTGATAGGTTCCCCCTATTTCAAATGGTTGTCTTCCAATGAAATGAAAAACAAAATAAGCAAACAACATCACACTATTTGTGAAGCTTTTTACTGCCTGAAAAAAATGGTGTGTAGTGCTTCCAACATCATAAGTAATAAATTCTTATGCCCATAAGGAGATTTTATCATCAGAACTGCTCAGAATCACCCTCTTCAATCAGCACTTCTTCCAATAGCCATGTGAGCTTCCTACAGGCGCACATCCATACTGATAGATTGGCTGCATTCCAATGTCCCAGGGTGGGAGATTCTGCCAAATTATCTCAGGCAAAGAATGCTTTGTAGGTGACACTGATGAGACAACTCGAGAAGCCAGCTGTGATGTGGGTGGAAAATCCAAGCTTCCCCATCAAGCGGAAGGTTGGACTTTGTTGGCTCTCAGCTGCCCTTAAATTTGGAATGGATCATGATGGTGCCGCTCTCTCTTTGCCAGCTCTCAGAAGGCATAAGGGCACCCTTGATTAGGTTTTCTCCTTACTTGCAGGCAGTTATCACACATCCTGCTGCTTGGAAACAGAATAAATCAGCACCAACCCCTGACAACATATGATTATACACGCAGTTTTTGATCAGTGAAAACATTATTTGTGCCCAATGGCTTGGAACTTACACAGTCTTACTCAACTTTCTAGATCAGCCCATTAAAAACTCAACCCATAATCTAGCTGAGTTAAGAGTTAAAGGAACCTGATTCATAGTTCCAAATGCTTGAAGTGCTTTCATGATATTTTGAAGATCAAATCCCTTTCAGCTCCAAAGGTGAGAATAGTCCAGCAGCAAAGTGGTTGGGGAGGGTCTGGTGATTTCTTGGCCATCCTTCAACTCTGCCCTAGGGTTCCTCTGCCCTCTCACCTTCATCCTATAAAGTTCAATCATACTAGTTTATCTAACAAAATTACTTTGATGTATATCCTCCTTGCCTAACAAATTTCTGGAATTTATAGTTTCTGTCTTCTCTGATGGGAATAGTTTAGTCAACTCCTTCAAAATCATTTCTTTTCAAAAATTCTTATTTTGCTGTGTTTTGAGGCCACAACTCTCTAGCAAAGTCAGTTACTCCGTACTGTTTGTTATTTTGCAAACTTGGAAATGTTGTGATTTATTATTTTTATTATTGAACATAGTTTTATAATTGTGATGGTTCATTATGATGAATTTATCTATCCCATACCTAAAGGTAGGTTCTGTGGCTTATTTATCTTTGTATTTCCAGAACCCAGGAATACAGAGATTTTTCTTCAAATTCAAGATCACTCTCCATTTCTCTGAAATTTTTCCACATGGACACAGAGGGGAAAAAGAAGTATTTCATAGGTAAACTATTTAGAAAATATTGTGCTGTTCCTTCCTACCAAACTTTTAGCATCATTTACAGCATACAGTGCACAGAAAAGTTTCTAGACTGACATGTAAACTCATTTCAAAAATTATAATTTTGCATACCTGTTTACAATACTAAAAAGCAGTGCTGAGTAAAATATGTCTAGAAACTATTAATCTATGGCATAATTCTAGCTAGAAAGGACATAAGTACTTTTAAATGTTATTTTTATGAATTATTGAAACAAATGGAATTAGAAAGTATAATCTTTTCATGATGGCTTCATATAATAGAATTCTGGGTTGTGTCAGAAAGTCTCCCTTTTGGCCTGGATTGTTTTGTGTTCTTCCACTCTCTCCTACTCAGTGTGCCAGGACCTTGCTACACAATTCAATTGTCAAGGGGCTTGTTTTGACATAAAAGGATTAATCACAAGTTAATTATGAGCCAGGCATGGTGTTACATGCCTCTAATCCCAGTACTTGGAAGGCTGAGACAGGAGGATTGCAGGTTTGAGTACAGCCTCAGCAATGTAACCAGATTCTCAGTAACCTAGCAAGACCATGTTTCAAAACAAACAAACAAAAAATTTAAAAAAGGACTGGAGATATAGCTCAGAGGTAGAATGTTCCTGGATTAATCCCTAGTATACACACACACACACACACACACACACACACACACACACGATTAATTATGGACACATAATTTCTGAGTATCAATAAAACTAGAAAAATGATTTTTATTCAAAATATACTCAGAGATATTAGGGGATGTATTTAGTACGTGAATGATGTCTGACTTTCTTGCATACTCAAGAGATTTTAAAAACTATCTGATAGATAGAGAGATATACAATAAAAATTTATTTTCTTTCTCATTCTTCTTTGTTGAGAACTGACTTTCTCAGGATATTTTTATTTCCCAGGCTATATTAATTTCTAAAGTTTTGTTTTATTTTGTTTTTATTTGATATATAACATGTGTACATATTTATGGGTACAGTTGAATGTTTATATATATGTATATATATGATCAAATTATTTAATATATCCATCATCTCAAACATTTATTAGTTCTTTGTGGTGAGAAAATTAAGAATCTTCTCTTCCACTTATTTTGAAATATACATTACAATATTGTTTACTATTACTGCCAAACTGTGACATAGGACACCAGAACTTGTTCTAAGTATAACTTTGTTGACCAATTTCCCCCATCCCCTTCCTATTGTCTTCTGCAGCCTCGCAGAATCACTACTGGGTTGTAAAAAAAAAAAAGAGTGAAATCTTGTGATCTGTGGCAACATGGATGAACTTGGGGGACATTATATTAAGTGAAATAATCTAGACACGGAAAAGACAAATACTGCATGATCTCACTGATTTGTGGAATCTAAAAAGGCTGATGTCATAGAAATACAGAGGAGAACAGTCGTTACCAGAAGCTATTCATTTTTAAGTCACACCTGACTTTGATGACAGAATGTCTGTCTGATTTAATCCACAGGGCACCAGAAAGAATTTGAAGATTCAGGTCACCAGGTTGCAGATACCTCTCTGGAAAGTGCAAATTCTCCCTGAGCTGAAATGTTCCAAGTTTCCTCTGAGCGTCTGGGCAGCAACCGTGATGCAAATCACCATAGGCACTGTGGTTTATTTCCTTGCACACACACTTGCATAAATGGTGATCCCCAATAACTCACTGAAGAATGATTAACTGGCCCTGATCCCATATGCATTCCAACCAGCGCCTCATCAGCCAACCTCTTTCAACATCTGAAGACAAATAAATTATTCAGCAATGTTTGGGTCAAATGCATACTCAGTGAATTCTGCATAGCTTTGTGTGGAAAATAAACAAAATCCTATAAACCAAAGAGATTTTGGTTATAGGGCATCTTTATTTTTTTTAAAGATTGTAAAAATGTAGGATAATTTATTATAGTAGATAATATAGTAGATATTACTCTAATTAGTATTTCATCTCAAGATATAAAAATTAAATGGTTTACAAACTCCATCTTTTTGACTCGAGATTCAAATACGCCCTGACAATGTTTTAGATACAGAATGTCCTGGAACCTTTAGACATCTTACTTTGACAAGACAATAATGAGAACAACTTTTATGATGATTATCCTTTATTAAAGGGTGAAATGCTGTGGAGTATTTTGTTTTATTGTGCTAGTTTTTTTATTTGTTTTGCCATGCTGGGGATTGAACCTAAGGCATAAGGTGTGCTAGGGAAGAGCTCTACCACTGAGCTATACCTCCAGCCCCTGCTGTACAGTTAAATTCTGGAGTTTCTTTTAAAGAATTCCAGCACAGACAGGAATATTCAATATTAAAAGCTAATTCTTTAATGAATATTTAAGGATCTTGTAAAACAGAACCACCTGCAACTCTTAGACAATCCTCATCTTTCTACTAATATTTAAATTCTAACTATCCCTAAAGTCCCACATTACTGCTCATTTTTCCAAAGCATTCTCTTTTGTGTTCTCTTGGTGTTGTGTTTGTATTTGTTTATGTTTGAAGCCTCCTTTCTACTAGTTCTTTATAAAATATGTAATAGAAAATGGTAACTATAGTCATCCCAATGTGCTGTAGAACACTAGAATGTATTCTTCCTATTTAACTATGATTTTGTATCCATTATACAATCTCCTGCATCCACATTTCTTAGTCTCTAATAATCAGGACTTTACTTTCAGGTCAACTTTAGTTTTCAAATATGTTTTTTTTATTTATTGGTGCATTGTAAACATACATCTTGATGAGTTTCAGGGTGATAGAAGCATACATGCACACATCGCTCATTAAGCCCTCCCCCAATTCCCACCCCACCCCTCCCCCTTCCCTCCTTCTCATGCCCAGCATAGTGATTGACTTTGATAAATTTGCATATGTACATTATATGCATTAGAGTGTTTCCCTCTCTCCCCCCCCATCTCCCTCAGTTAGGTCGCCTTTTTCACTCATTTAAGGTTTCTCCTTTTTCTGAAGTCCTTCTACGTCCCATTCTCCCTAACTTCCACGTATTAGGGAGAACATCTACTTTTTTACTTTTTGTGACTAACTAATCTCACTTAGCATAATATTCTCCAATTTCATCCATTTTCCTGCAAATGACATAATTTTGTATGTTTAAAAATCAACTGTTCAATGATTTAATTCTAATGATTGAAACCATTATCAATACCCTCTAGTTTGGCTGGTCTTTAAGAAGAAATATGTCCTAAACTGCAGCCACCATACTTAACTATGTAATCAAAAGTCCATGATAGGGCCAGGCTCAGTGGCACAAGCCTGTACTCTCTGTACTTGGGAGGCTGAGACAAGAGGATCGCAGATTCAAGGCCAGCATGTTCTAACTAGGAAAGACCCTATTTCAAAATAAAAGGTAAAATTAGAGCTGTGGGTGTAGCTCAGAGGTAGGGCACCTACCTCAATGGGCTCAATTCCCACTACCATATAAAAGTAGATAATGGTTATTTTGATGAAAGAGATACATTACATGATAAGATTCAAGGATGTGTATTCATTATAGAAGCAAATTTTACAAGGAAAATTTCAACCCTTTTTTGATAAAATTTCATTAGAATATAGCTAACTGTTTACAGTTAAAGTTTACAATTTAAGTTTTTTATATGTTGTGGCTAATGCTATTTAACTCCGAGAATAATAAATACCTGCTTTACTTTAAGTATTTGCTATATGTCAAAAAAAGTGCTCCACACTTAATAAACATAATATGAAATCCTGGAAGTAATTTTTACTATCAGCAGTGGAAATGTATATGTTTTCATATAAACATAATATGAAGTCCTGGAACTAATTTTTACTATCAGCAGTGGAAATGTGACTCCTCTATGGAAAGCAGTTCCAATACCACTTTCCCAAACCAGAAGCCAGACCTAACTCCTCTTTATTACCTAAGGAAAATCTATTCTATTAGAAATTGGGAGTAAGTGAATTACTTACCGAAGAATTTATAAAGGAAGCAGAAGGATGTTTTAGCATATGTAATACAGCAAATTATAGTACAAATTTTCATTTAGAATTTCTATGTTCCGATAATTACTCTTCACCCAGCTACGTTATTGCTCTCGTAACATTTTTACCAAGACAGTTCTGCACTCACTTAATCTTTCCCCACCTTCAATATCTCCATAGCCCATTTATGCACGCTAATAACTCTTCTTCCTCCTTCTCTCTCTACTTTGATAGAGTAATGTTGCTTTCTGTAGGATTTTCTAGTTTACGAAATCACAAATATATTAATGTCTTCTGTCACAGATAAATAAGAAAATTGGAACCATAGACTATAAATAACATGCCCATTATCCTATAAATTGTAAGCGATTGAGTTTGAATTCAAAGCCAAGTCTATCCTAAGACAAGTTCATCCATTTCTGTTTCACAGGGGCATTTATGGAAAACTCTTTTCCTTCATCATTCTAAGTACAATATTTGAAGAAAGTTAAGAATGATAGGAAATGCACTGAAGAGTCAAATCTATATATTTCATATCATGATATTGAGAAAGCCACAAATAAACACACAGTATGTTAATATGTGAAAACATTTCTAGGCTTTTGTACCCATATGATGGTATGTGAAATCTAATGATCTGTCTTCTGCTCATAATTTTTATAATAAAAATTTGTAGCTGTATGAAAATGATATTTAATTTAAAAACTCAAATTTTATTTTACTCAGTGCACTAATTTTTATTTCTACTGAACATCTTCAGTGATGTCTCATCTATAAGAACTTCTTAGAATCCTCCCCCTAAAGTTTTCTATCTCCAGAATCTACTGTCGCTATTTTGATACTAATCCATAGGCTGCATTTCACTGAATACATGAAATTCACCCATTTTGAAATACTTTATTTTTAGGGCAGTTTTACGCTTACAGCAATTAAGAGGATGACATAGAGATGTCCCATATATCCTTTGTCCCCACACATGCATGACCTCCTCCATTATCAACATCTCCCACCTGAGTGGCACATTTGTTAAAACTGATAGACCAAATTGTTGATTAATTTGGGGATATTCTCAATCATTCTTTTCATTCATTTCTTCTGTTGCTTTCTCTCATTTTTCTCCTCTAATATTCCCATTACACATATGCTGCACCTATTCTAGTTGTCTCACAGTTTTTGTATATTCTGTTCTTTTTTTCTCTGTCACTCCTCAACCTATGTTTATCTTTGTTTCTCAGTTCTGGAGATTATTATTGATATATTTTAAGCTAATTTTTTTCTCAGCCATGTCCAATCTGTTAGTCAGCCCATTACAGGCATTCTTTATTTTGGTTACAGCTTTGATCTCTAGTATACTTCTTAGTTCTTTCTTGGGATTTCCATCTTTCTGCATATATTTCCCATCTCTTCTTGCATATTGCCTATTTCATTATTAGTGCTCTTCTGATATTAATCATAGTTTATTTTTTAACCTCTGATTTGGTAATTTCAACAACCCTGACATGTCTGGCTTTCTCTGTCTCTTCAAGTTGTGTGGTTTATTTTATTTAAATTTTTGCCATTTAATATGTCTTATAACATTTTCTTGACAGTGAGATGCATAAACTGGTGTTTAGTAGTGTGGTAATAAGGCATGAGAGAGAACAATTCTGTAATCTTATGTTTAGGTCTTGAAGTTTTAGTGAGCTTATGCCTCTGGACTGAGGATTTCACAAGTGATTTTCAGTTTTTCTTCCCCTCCTAGGGAATGGCAAAAATGGCCTAAGCTATGAATTTCCCTTCCCCAGGTCAGTTAGGCTCTGATAATATTCTAGCGGGACAGGCTCTAGTTAACCGGCTTTTCCTGAGGACCTGTCTTGTTAAAAAAGAATAGAGTGATTTGGCATATTTCAAAATCCTTCCTTTTCCTCTCCCCTTGTCAGATTTTTCTCTATTATTTGCTTTAGGAATCTAGTCAAGCTCCTGGAGACAAATCTCACAATATTGTGCCCACCACACAGTGACTGGGTCTCACTGAAATTTAACTGTCAGAGTTGTCCCCACTGAGCCTCCTCGTTTTCCTACTCAGCACTGGTCCCCATGATGCCTCTCCAATCCTGGGTGCCATGGTTTGCACTGTGTCCTCTCCTCTCTTATGGACCCAAATAGAACTGATTTTTCAGGCTGTTCAGCTTTTTTACTTATTGTTACAATGGAGAAGAAAGTTCCAAGTTCCTTCATGTAGAAGTGGTAACAGAAGCCCCTGTGGTTATATTGTTTAAATTATACTAGATTCTAGTACCATGCTATAGATAGCAGATATCCAATACATGCTTTTTGCATGAACACTAGCACAAAACCACATTGGCATGTACAGCTTTACACATCGAAGGGGACAAGAACTATGCTAGGCTGTAGCAGATGAATCAGCATGGCTAATGTGCCAACTCATTCTTGGGACTGTGATGTTAATTTTTCTGTTAAGTCCAAAATGAAGAAGAAGAATATATAGCCAGGACCTATGCAGAATCAAACTTTCCAACCACAGAATCTTGAGTCCTCTGTGACAAGCTAAAGCTTATTTTACATCCTTTAGAAATTATTCTTAGGAAGATTTTTTCCAATGGAACATTAATTATCAAAGTAGATGATAAATCCTTTTGTTGACTCTATTTTTATTCAGTCTTAGAGCATACAGCTCAATCATTTGGATATAAAGCATTAGTTAACATGTCAATCTATGTCCGCATGAGCTAGAATTGCTAGAAATTTAAAAGGAGCACTTTAGCATAGATTGTTGTTTGGAATCTGAGAGGATATACCATATACTTTCAGCAGGCAGCATGCAGAGAAGTTAAAAAATGAACTACAAATAGTGTGGCAGGTTAAATGCAAAAGATAATGGTCTCACTGACTTAAATTCATAGTTTCAAACTATAGTAGTATCATTTCATTGTTTGTCTTTTGAATTCTCTAAAGAACAATGAACCCCACCTTCAAATATATGATTAAAAAACATGTCATTGACCAAAATGAGTATTCAGATTATTTAGCCTTTTTTATTCTATTTTTCTCTACTTTGTTCAAATATTAAAAAAAAAACTCAGCCACTTTTTACTGGCTTTCAAGGAAGGGGGGGGGAAGGGAGGAAAGGAGGGAAGAAAGAATTTCAGTGAAACCAGGTAAAAATGAATAAAGGACTGTGGTCTCCTTTTCTTACTTAAGGGGACCTATGCTATTTGTAACATCCTAAATTCAAAGAATAAAATTGCATTGTATTCAGGTAAAATTCACTTTGCTTTGCTATACTTAAATCAAGAAAGAATCCAAACTGTAGCTAACTATATGATTGGCATTTCTCCACTCAATGGTAATAATATTTCTATACATAGAAATAGTACTGCCTAATGACCAAAAAAAATCGAGGACAAAAAAATCATTATAGGTTTTTTTATTAATCAATGGGATAAATGCCACTTAGTTTTGCATGGTACTGAGTTAGCTTTCTTCAAAGAAATTTACATAAATATCATTTGATTTTTAAAAAGTTAGGGACTCATTAGTTTTAAAGTATCTTGGGGGAAGTTTCACATTGGGGAAGATTTTACGAGTAAGATACCAATTTGAAGGTAACTTTAATTCTGTTATAGTTCATCTTCTCCATGCCCTTTCCACTGAAGCAAAGAGTGTTTGAAAAAAGTAGAAAAATATGGTGTATTGGTTCCAATAGAAAATTATGATTCATAAGTTTAAATGGACACTTGATATTGTGTAGCAGTGATCTCAAAATATATCCTCATGCAGTTCAGTTTTTCTGTTAATTCTTTATCTCACTTTCCACAATATAAGTTTAGCAATGTTTCTATTTTCTTCTAATGTCCATTTTTTCCACTTTTAGGCATTAAGGTTTACATCTATTTCCTTTATCTCTGCCTTGTCTCTTCATTTCAGAAGTTCTCTTTTGTATAAGGTCAGCTTAATGCTGAGGATCCTAGTGCTTTCAGAAATCTTCCCCGAAATATTACATTATCTATTTCTCCTACATTTTTCTCTATAAACTATCTTCCTTCCAGTGGAATATATTTTACCAGTTAGGAAATATTTTTTAAACCCCCCTTTAACTAGTCCCTCTACTTGTGATTCAATGATACCTATGTTCCCATTGATTTTTCTAATGGAGGTTTCCTGAGGTAAGCTGTGTATAAGGGGTGTGGGTGATTGTGTGTGTGTGTGTATGTGTGTGTGTGTGTGTGTGTGTGTGTGTGTGTGTGTTGATCAACATTATCACTGATATAATCCAAAACGAATGACCACACAACTTGGAGGAAGATTTATTTGCTCACAGTTTTTTGGAGATTCTGGGTTCAGTACATGTGAGGCCAGGGTCTGAAGCTCAAGGCATGGTGGCAGAAAGCAGAGGGAGATGAGAGAGAGAGAGAGAGAGAGAGTGTCCAGAGCTCCACCCTCACATCATGGAGGCCAGAAAGAGAAAGAGCAGAGGGATAATTGATCTTGTGTAACCCTCAAGGCCACACCCCCAGAGACCCTTCTTTAGGAACCAATCCCTGCTTCCAACATTACTATCTTGTTTCCATAAGGGCTGGGGGAACATTCTGAACCCAAATCATTACAGCATGTGTGTGTGTGTGTGTGTGTGTGTGTAGGGGCTTGGGAATCTATTCCCTCCAACATTTCTCCATACCCCCTGAGAGTCCTGGTTTTAGCTCTTGTGTACACAATTTGGTATACCCATATCTATGCAATTAACTGGTAAGTATGATGTGAGGTCTGATAAGTATACTTCAAAAATTCATCCTATACTTTTGTGGCTTAAAGAACTACCTCATCCTGGGTTTGAAATTATTTTGTCTCTTTTTGAATATAATGAGTCTTATCACACTTATCCATGCCAGAGTATGCACTTCCTGCTACAGGACTTATTGATTCATTCTTCCTACAAACATCTATTGAACAGCCATTCTGCACCAGGCCTTGTTTTCAGCTCAGCAGATATAGTAGTGAACCAGAGAGCTCAAAGGACTTAGAATCGTATAGAAAAGGCTGGTAACATACAAGAAAACAAATAATTACATGACATCACTATACCTAGTTTGGAGATTTTTTTCCATTAAGCATAAAAATATTAATATGTGAAAATTATTATTCACATAATAATGTAGCTCTGCACTTTTAATCAGTGAGATTTATATTCTCTGGATGTTGGGGTAATAGCAGTGGAAAAAGTATCCTTCTGCTTAAAGATTAAAAAAACAAGCAATCTCTAGTTGCATAAAACCACTACTCTTCCTAGGCAACATCATAAGACTTTCTTCACCCACAGTGACATGGAACAATACTGTATAAGGGCATTTTCAATAGGCAACGTTGGATAATAGGGATTACAAGCCACAAATGCCAATGAACATTGTGAATCCTTAATCATGAGTGCTTCTGAGTACTGACATCAAGCTTAGTGTTAGGAACAGCTATGAGTTAAACATGGAAGTGGAGGGAATATAGAAACAAACAAAAACACCTCAGTTTTTCTCTTATTAATTATCCATCTTAGTTTCGACTACTAAAATCAGAAATATAAAAGCTTAGCAGTTTAACTCAGACAAAGGTAAGATCCTATTTCATATGCAATTTAACTTACCTAAGGTTTTGCTAAAGGTGTTGATGACTTCAAATTGTTTCAGGTAAGCCCCTAAGAACATTTTATTAACCTGGTAAAGATATGCACAGTAATACCAAAAAACAAACAAACCAAAAAGAGTTAGAATATTTTATTGGTGATTTAGTCACCTCAAAAAGAGGGGAGGAGGAGCCAGGTGTAGTGGCATACAACTGTAATCCCAGTTTGAGGCCAGCCTCCGAAATTTAGTGAGGCACTCAGCAATTTAGCGAGAACCTGTTTCAAAATAAAGAAAATAAAATAGGGCTGGAGGTATAGCTCAGAAGTAGAATGCCCCCTGAGTTCAATCTCCAGTACCACAAAAAAAAAAAAAAGAGAGAGAGAGAGAGAAGGATGAGAAGGATGTTGGACTAGAAATAGGGAAGCCATGACCACTGACTACCTGGTAAAATTTCTCTCAGTCATTGGCCCTACAATTAAGAGGATGAGAATTTCAGAACATGTTACAATATGAAATGTATTTCCATATATCTAAAAATATATTCAGTGCAGGGAATATTTCTATTCTTTGAAAATATGACTTGATTAATTCTAATGATTGCTAAAATTATATTTGCTGGCAAATATAGCATTTGAATTGCCTGGATTCAAAGGGAGAAAAGAGTCTCAAATTTGTTCACGGCATAATAGCTATCAAAATATTCACAGTATGCTTATGAATATTATGGCCTCAAGCTCATCTATTTTGTGCAATTCCTAAGCCAGAATCTCCATTAAATGTGTAAAATCATTTGACTGCATCTGAGTTTCATGCACTGATGCTTACATTCCTTTACAGTATAAAGACATTTTGAGAAGTGGAAGGAATTAATAAAGCCAGTAATGTTTAAATTAAATACGATTTCTAGTTTTGTAATGTGTAGATTTCATGCTCCCTACTTTAGAAACAAAGAGCAAGCTCAAAAATTGCATCTTATTCAAATGAAACTCTTTTATAGCTGAATTAACAATTTGTTGCCTCTAAATGCATATAGCCATTATGTCCAAGATATTTTCTTCCTGGAGTTCCAAAGCAATATTTTTCACAATCCCTGGGAGTTTAAGTCAAGGATAGCACAATAGAGTTTCATCAAGGCAGTGAACAGTCAGAGTGGTTCCAATCAGAGCTAACAGCCCTCTTGAGTTTAAAATGCTCCCAATATGCTGTTGTGGTTGTTGTTATTTTAAACTTGAGCTGAATCTTTATGTTCATCCATACATAAATGGGCATATTTCTTATAGACCAAGGTTTTGAAGAGATGAGAGGAAAAGAGAAGGGTGGAGAATTTAAAATTATTAAGGAATCAAGAAACAAGTGTCTCTTTACCCTTTCAATATGTGTAAATATATGCACAAATGTACACATACACACTTGTTCATACACATCACAGACATTGGTTTATTTGATATCCTTCTAATGTTTACGGTATTTAGTATAGGAAAAATCAAAAAGCATGATTTATAGCAAATACTCCTATTTTCTCTTTTGAATTCATTTTCTTACCACTATGTGCTTCCTTAACCCACTCATGTTTTCCACTCCACCAATGAAAATGTCTCAATTCACTGGGAGAAATTTCTTTACAATCCTAAATTTGTCAAGCACTCTCTCTACACCCTAACAGTTTTATTCCCAAAATAGAAATCTTTTTAAGCATGACAGAAAGGCTCATTATAGCATGCATAATCTCACAGTCAGCCAGATATTTAAATTGGAAGGAAAACTATCAGTTATTGCATATTATTCAAACCCACTCTTGATAAGTGGTATCATGGTACCTTACAAAGTAATACCACTTATAATTACTTCGATTTTGGAAGGATGACCCACATCAGGCATATCATTATTATTCCCACTATTGCATGTACAATATATTTTATGCATTGTCATGAGTTTCATTTTTTAAATGTCAGATATATTTATGAGGGAATAGCAGCAGTACATGTATAAAAGAATAACAACATTTAGGGATTAAGCCCTATAAATCCTAATAAGAAAACATTTTGACTGTGTGAAATAGAAAGAGAAAATGTATGTCTTAAATTTATGGGTTCACTGTGACAAATTATAACAACAACTCAAGTATTTAAACTGTAGGCACTTTGTACTCTTTTAATCTCTCAGTTACCAGGTCATTTATACCTTCTCACAATAAAGGGATAAGATTTTAGTTAATTGGCCAGTCACTGGTGACTGCTGCTTTGAGGTCTTGTTTATGTTTGATCTCAATAATATGCTAAAATACATGTAATGCCATTTTTACCAACAGCCTATTTACTTTATGTTGGAGGTCACCAGTTTTCTTTGTTTATTTTTTCCCAAAAGCATTTTATTGGAAGAAAGATCTCTGATGACACTTAACATACTGGATTTAAATTTTGAGATAATTTGTCACTTGGGCAACAGGGCATTGACAGTTACAGTGACTAAAATGTCTAGTCAAAGCACACACAACACACACACACATATATATGTGTGTGTGTGTGTATATATATACATATATATATATACATATATACATATATGTATATATATATACGTATATATATACATATATATATATACACATATATATATATATATACATATATATATGTACACAGAGGTTTCAGCAGTACAAACTGAAACAGCAATGCCTTCATGTCTAGGTTAAATCCATCTTTTAATCCCAGAAGTTATTTATTTGGATTTCTATTTAAGTTTGAGAAGATATAGTAAATTCGCAATTTTGACTGTTTCTGGCATTAACACCAAGAGAAGAGAGGTTATTTTATTAAAACTCAATCATGTAGCCTGGCATGCATTTTCTATACTATATTTTATTTTATCTTTTTATTCAAGATTTACATCCGAGGCACTAATTCTTGTGGGAAAAGATGGATTGAGGAGTTGAAAAAAGATAATAAAATTATCTGCTCTGAAATGAAAGGACATAGAGGGTCCACTGTTCAATTTATTCTAAGGAAATAAGTAAAGGAACTAGTAGGGATTTTCCCCATACTATTTCTATTACTGTACATTATTACATTTAGTTCCATCATTAGTGCTTGCAACACATAAGATATTCTGCAAATGTTGTCAATGAATTAAAACCCCTATAAAATGCAGTTTATTATCGTTGTTTTGTAGATTAGGAAACCAAGAGTGACTGCACCAGTTGCCTAAGTTCATTCAGCTAATGGGTGTCAGAATTAGTATAAAAAATTCCAAATGACCTGCATTATCTTTATTATGCAACTGTATATTCCAAGTAGAATGGGAAAATGATTCCTGGGAAAGAGCAATTTCTTCTAACTTCAATGGCAAAAGCTTATTTTTCTTCCTGCAATTTTCTTCTGGGCTATAGAATGCAGTTACCCTAGTGTATACCATAGAAGAGCTATGGGATCAAAAGCAGTATTTTCAGTATACTATTATTTATGACATTTAGTAGTAGCTTTTCAGCATTTGTTACTGCCTATTTCAATCAAGGGTAATCTTAAAAAGGCAACGATTTCTCTGATTTGTAATAACTTGGAAGAATTTAATTGTTCACAAAGCAAAGGAATTACAAGACAGATGATCAAAAGAATCATTAAGGCTGCTCCCGAAGTGTACATTTTTTTAACTAATACTTATATGATCATAAGAAACTCTGAAAACAAAATTTAACATTTTCCTCAGTTTCAGTCTTCAGTATTAGCCATGTTATGATCTATCAGATGAGATGTTCATCAGTTGCTTGAGCAAACATTCTACCCTTTATTTGGGAAAGCTTCTTCTCATTTTCTACCCATGGATCAACGGTAGTCTAGGTTATCTACTCTAAAACTCTACTACTAGAAGTCTTAACTCTGGACTCTACTCAACATCAGCACAAATACATCCTACAAATACCTGCAATTTCTAGGATCCTTCCTATAATAAGATAAACATAAATATTCTACAAAAAAGCAAAGAAACTAAGCTTACAATGATATAAATACATCTAATGAAAAGGGAAATCCGGGACAAACAGTAACAGCACTACTTAATCCTGTAGAAGCTATGATTTCAGATTCAATTTTAAAATTAGGAACCTAAAGTATTCACCCAATTACAGATGAAAAAAATGTTGCTACCCTAAACCAAAGTGAATATAATAAAGAGGCTATGGAGTTTGAAAAATCACATATCAGAAGTTATTGCAATCTACTTGAAAATTATCCCCATCCCCATTTTCTCTTGACATCCTTCATTATAGTGTCTGGAAGTATCCATTCAGATACCTTTGCAGCTACAGTCTGCTGTATGAATAATTGTGGCTGATGAGATGCAGTTTCAAGTCTTACAATAGTGCTGCTTGAAAGAAAAGTGGCCTTCTTATTTTGCAAAATGGGTGCTCTACAAAATATTGAGGAGATAAATTTAAAGAGACGTAACTAAATAAGAAAAATACTATATTATTAGGTCAAAAGACTGTATTTTAAAGATGTCTATTCTCTAAAAATTGATCTAAAGATGTGATGCAATAGCAATAAAAATTCCATCATTGTTTTTTGTAGAAGTAGACAAGTTGATTCTAAATTTCATATGGAAAAACAAACCCTAGAATATCCAAAACTACTTTAAAAAAAACAAAGTTGGAGAACTAACACTACTTACCTTTAAGCAATAGCAATCAAGACAGCATGGTATTTGTATAAAGGTAGACTAATAGGTCAATGAAAAGAATAGATTTCCAGATATAAACTCACACACATATGATCAATTGATTTCAGCAACAATATAAAGGCAATTCAGTGGAGAAAGGATAAGTTTTTCAACAAATGATACTAGAACAATTTGGATATCCACATTAAAGAAGAACATCAAATACTTATAACATTAAATACATATGTATAATACACACACATATATATACATGTTTGTGTGTGTGTGTATATATATATATATATATATATATATATATATATATATTCATACAACCTAAAACAAAAATTCCTAAAAGAAAATACAGGATAAAATCTGTGTGATCTTGGGTTAGACTAAGATTTCTTTGCTATAAGACCAAAGGCACAATACATAAAAGACAAACTAAAAAAGTTGGACTTCATTATAATTAATTTTTTTTGATCTGCAAGAGACACTGATAAGAGAACAAAAAGATAAATCATATACAGGGAAAAATATTTCCAAATTACATCTGACTAAGAACTTGTATTCAGATTGCAAAACTCAATATAAAGAAGACATACAATAAAAATGAGGGAAATATTCTAATAAATTCTTCACTAAAGAAGCCAAGATTATAAATAAGTACATAGCAAGATATTCAACATCACTAGCCATTAGGTAAGTGCAAATTAAAATCACAATGACATAGCCCTACACTAAATTAAAAAGACTGACCATGCCACATATTGATGAGGATGTAGGGTAACCAGA
The DNA here is from genome assembly GCA_004027185.1 of Glis glis. NCBI lineage: Eukaryota > Metazoa > Chordata > Mammalia > Rodentia > Gliridae > Glis > Glis glis. The sequence continues at coordinate 46,171 of PVJS01002038.1, forward strand.
ACTCTCATGTAATGCCAGTGGGTATAATATGGTGGAATCATTTTGGAAAATAAACTCTGCAACATTAATATTGGCAAGAAATATATTGCAATATAGTTTATTGTGTATTATATTATAAAATAGGATAAATGTGTTAAAGAAGATAAGCCATATATTTTCCATATGGACAGCTATCTCAAGAGAAAGGAAAGCTTTATGTTCATACAAAGCCTTTCACACAAATGTTCATAGCAGTCCCATCTGTAATATCTCTCAGCAGATGACTGGATAAATAAATTGAAATTGTGGTATATCTGAATTGTGGACTATTACTCAGCAATAAAAAGAAATTTACTATTGTTACATGCCCCTCATGAATGAATCTCAAAGCAATTAAACTAAGAGATTCATACTAAGAAGAGCATATACTCCGTGATTCCATTCTAATAAAATTCTGGAAAATGAAAACTAGTTTTTACTGAAAGAAAGGACATCAATTGATTTTAGGGAGGAGAAGATCTGAGGAAGGAAACATAAAGGGACATAATTGAACTTTCAAGAGTAATAGTTATGTTAATTATTCTGATTGTGGTAAAGGTTTTACATATGTGTGTATATATTCTTATAGATATACTTTGTTCTTTTTAAAAGTACATATAGCCGGGCGTGGTGGCGCATGCTTGTAATCCCAGTACTTGGGAGGCGGAGACCAGAAGATCCGGGTTCGTGGCCAGCCTCAGCTACTTAGTGAGGCCCTCCACAACTTCGTGAGACCCAGTTTCAAAATAAAGGATAAAAAATAGGGCTGGGGGGTGTAGCTCGGAGGTAGAACACCCCTGGGTTCAATTCCCAGTACCACAAAAAAAAAGTACATATAATCCCAGGAGTTGGGAGGCTGAGAAAGGAGAATCGCGGGTTTGCGGCCAGCCTCAGCAAGTTAGTAAGGCCCTCCACAACTTGGTGAGACTCTGTTTCAAAAAATAAAATAATAAAAAAATAAAATTAAATTAAATTAAAATAAAATAAAATAAATAGTACTAGGGGCATAGCTTAGAGTAGAATGACCCTGGGTTCAATCCCGAGTGCCACAAAAAAGTACATATATATTTAATTCTAATTTTAAGTACATGCTGTTTTATTACATGTCAATTATGCCCCAACAAAATTGTTAAAGAAAAATATTCAAATACATAAAAAATATATTTTATGAAAGGAAGAGGCTAAAATGTTGGTAATAATAAAAGTGACCATCATACTACTCAAAGGATAGAAGTAATGGGTTAAGTTATTTGAGGGAGTTGAGAAAGATAGAAATCTGAGTTCTTTTTTATAGTATTGAGCTGATATACCAACTTTGCACCTGTTAGCTCCAAACTTCTTGTAGTGGAGGAAAAATAAATGACAAGTGACTAATTATTTAGTTGGTTTTTCTACTACACGCAGCTGCATGCAATACTCATTAAAAAATGTTAAGGTATAATGGATGGAATTCAGAAATGACAAGATAGAATCATTTTGTTTCAGAAATACAGGCTGCTAAATAAAAACAAATTGGCAAATAAATAAAATAAAGCACTACAAGAAAAAGACAAATAATACCAGGATCCAAAGAGGATTAATAGTTATATTCTGAGATAGCGCAGTCTCTTGAAAATTGTAGGTGTTTGGGTTCAGTGGTTGATAAATGGAAAACAAAGGAACTAGAATTGGAATAGTTACAACTATACAGGATACAGAAAAGTAGGGGGTAACCAAGAGAATGAGTTGCACTAAATCATCACCCAGAATCTGGCCATCAAGACAACCTTCTGCTTAAAAGCTGACCTTAAGGGAACAATGCAAATAATGCTATGTTCCTATGTGAAGTTATCACTGCCAATCTCACTAATGTGAGGGGAGACAGGAGGAGCGAGTGGGTGGGATGTGGAAGGAAAAACACCAAGTGATGTGTACATGGATGAATGTATCACTATGATTTATAATTACAATGCACCAATAAAAATATTTTTAAAAAGAGCATCAGCAATATGTAGCAAAGATGGTTAGGCCAGATTAAAGATGCAAACAGAATTCAAGAATTGGAAAGGGTCTAGGAAGAAACAAGTATCAGAAGACTGAGTCCAGGTAAATGTTAGAACCCGGAAGTGACAATTAAGACCAGAGCTAAATGTGTCAATGAAAACAATGTAAGACAGCTATGCCATGAAAGCCTCGCTTTTGTAGCAGAATGCATCTAAAGTGTTTATTATTTTTTCATAATAGTCGAATGCAATGATTTATCCAGAAATAAAAGCAAACAAGTTGCGTAGCACAGATCTTGATAGTGTAGAATATAATAAAAGGGAAAAGATACTTGTTTCACTTGTCTTTTTATATAGGAATAGTAATTTAAACCAATACTGACATGTAGTGAGCATTTTTTAAAAAGTTGTTAATCCCTCTTCTTTACACAGGTAAACTAAGTAATAATATGTATTAATTTCTATTTTTTATTTCACTTTACCTGTGAAATTTTGGCAAAAATAACTTGAGGCTGTTGAACATGGTATTTTGACCTTTATATCAATGCTTATTCCAAACTTTTTTACCCATTTTCTTAAATATGCTATAATTAACACATAGGAAATTAATTTGAATCAAAGACAAAGTAATATACAAGTATTCAAGTTCAACTTTTGTTGACTAAACACATTGAGAAGGAATCATAAAATAAAGTATGCTATATTATAAAATAATTCTCAATAAATTAATGATTTTAATTCTTCTGTAAGATTTTGAACTTCAGGTTGATAAATGGATATCACTTCTCTAGGGCTCATTATTATGATTTTTTCTCTCTAATTTCAAATCAGCTAATAAATGTTGTGCTAGTAACCTATTGAAGTAGGGCCAACATCTTTACTTTAAACATGGATCTGCTGACCAAAATAATTGATTATCTTTCCTTCATTATTCATACCCATAATGAGCTATCTACAATTAATTTCATCTTAGGCTTTCTTTAAGGTGGAATGAAGACCTCACCTAAAACCACTTGAGAAGCAATCTAATTGCAGAGTCTTTTTTAGAGTATAATGATTTTTCCACTCACATTTCATTTAACAGCATTTTAAAAGAAACTCACTCTCATCAAGTTTCTACAACATACTCAAAAAGTTTTGGAAGAAACAATTTCTTCTATTACTCATTTACTTGTCATAGGTTTGCATAATATTTGTTTAGATTATGTAATTGCAAAATAAGAGCAACTGGCATCAATGGCTTTGGGACACATACACATGTGCACGCATGCTTTGGGACACACACACACACACACACACACACACACACAAACACACACACACACCAAAAGTTACCCTAAGTCTAGTGACATTGAGTATATCTTTGGGCCATGCAGCAATAATAAACATTATTCTTGGGTTTGGGGAATTTCCCATATTATGAGTTAGACTTCTCTGAAGTAGAAGCTAGAAATTTTCTTGGTCAACTTCCTTTGCAGTCTACATGTGGGTACTTTAAGTGAGAGGTAAATGCCCCAGATTCCCTTGCTGTCACTAAGCAATAGCTACAGGATTGATTTTCTGATGGGAGTGGTGGTAAAGATTTCCAGCATCGAAGCAGTGGTCACAGAGATCCTGATATCAGGTTTCCAGTTACTAACATTGACTTTCAGTAGCTCCAGGGTGCTTGACTGCATAGACTCCAAGCAATGCCACATTTGGACCTTAGCAACTGGCCTGATGTTTTGCTGTACCTCTCCCCTTGAAACAAGGATCTCTAGGACTAAAGGGAAATATCAGCCGGAAGCATACACTTATAGAGGATAACTCAGCAACTTTCATTTTCTTGGATACATGGATTTTTTTTAAGGCACATCCACGTTTCTGGATACGTTGGTCCCCCCAAAGGCGAACTACATCACCGCTATGAATCTCTAGACCTTAGAGTTCAAAGAGGGACTGGGTGTCCCTACAATTTTCACAAGGCCCCGCTTGGGTGCAATGGAATCGGGTGTGAGAAGCAAGTGGAATTCCTGTTGAGAGTCCTGCTTCTGTTTCACTGCTCCAGCTCCCAGATGTTGGAGCAATCCTGCCTCAAAGCCACCATTGCAGCTTGCCTGGAGGTTCTGCAAGTTATTTTATATTTTACAAAAATAATTGTCCTGCTTAAACTGGCTGGAGGATGTTGTATTACAGGAAGCTAACAACCCTGACCAATGCACTAGATAAGACTGTAAACAATGGCAAAGGGTGGAAGTTGGCAGGTTTACTGATGGGCAAGTTATTATTAATGCTCAATGTGTTAGAAGTGTCAGTTTGTTCCTCAGAACGGAGAGAATAAGTGAATCAGTGCGTAACTTACATGCTGGTTGGTTAAGAGGACTTCTGTTTCTGATTTGATTTTAGTTTTTTGAAGTCATGTACAGGGATACTCTGATACTTTTGTAGGCAGATTTGTGGAATTAAAAGAGAAATAGCCACCATTAAAATATAAAACAATATTCTATATTGTTCTCCAAATTAACTCTAAATCATATAGCAAAAACCAGCATCCTGGGGTTCTCTTCTGAAAGATTGATTCATTGTAAAAGTCAAGAAATTTACATATGTGGAAAATAACAAGTGAGGGTAAATATTCACAATATAAATAGAGTAGCTATCACATTTAATCTTTTAAAAATATAAATAAATAGTAAATTAGTTAATTAATATTTCCCTTTAGATTTTCTAAAAGACCAAGTCAATAGCAAGGAAAGAGAGCCTTTGAAATGTGATTTTAAGATACTAAAACTTCCTAATCATGGCTAGTATATTTCGTTCTTTTGCTCATCAATCACACATTTTTTAAAAAATTTCCTTTTCTTCTTTTCATTTAAGGTGGTTTGTTCTGGTTATTGTATAAAAATTCTCAATAACTAAATTAAGGATTTATTTTGATTTACTATTTTAACTAATGGCTACATATGACAAATAAGGAATTACTTATATTAAATGAATAAATTTTGTGATTGATAAAATTTATGAATTATAATTTTATAATAAAAAATCTCGATAGAGAGGATTCAAGATGGCGATGGAATAGGAGCCCCTGAACGAGCCTGTCTCAAAATCACCTCGGTGGCACAGAACTAAACAACATTGCACAGCCACAGAAGAACCAAAACCCCAAATTCAGCAACCTGAGTACTAATGGATTGAACCGGTTCTCCGAGGGGGTTCTCCTCCCAACCCTGCCCCCATGCGTAGTTACTCCTTCCCAAAAGGATCCCGCCCCTTTCTGGAAACTGCTCAGGCTTCCGGCATGCACCATTCCACCGACCAGTAAGTTTAAAGGCCACGCGGGCCTCCAATAAGATGCAACACCAGGTCCGGTCAAACCAATGGCAATGGGCCAACTCAGCTTAAGCCTGTATTTAATCCCAAGCGCGGCAGTGCTCTCTCTCTCTCTGATCGCCTTTCTTCTAACCCACCACCCCCCTTGAATAAATCTCTTTGCTGCATGGTTGTCTCCGGTGCGGTTTTTTGCCCTTCATTGGTGTTTCCACCCGGTTCGGGTACCCTCACCTTTTGGTGGGACCCCACTTCAAGCCATAGGGCTTGACCCACCGAGACGCCACAGCCTTCACCCATTATTTTGATCACCTGCTTCACATCCACCATCGGCCATCTTTAGGTGAGTTTCCCTTAATTCCCAAACTCCAAAACCGCTGGGTGCTGACTGTGACCATCTGGCTGCCCGAAGCATTGGCCCGCACGGGGAGGAACGCACCCCACCCAGATCTTCATGGTCGCGGTGGACCTCACAGAGTTTTAAGTTTAACCCCTAGATTCCTAAACCTCCTTCGGGCTGGTCCGACAATAGTAGATTATCACCATTAATTGTTCGCAGTCAGGTACAGGTTAAACTCCTTGTACTGAGCCATCACAGTTGGTTACTTGTGGTCAATTACAGGCTAAATTCCTTCCTCACCACAATTGGTTGTTAATTGTTACAAGTTAAATTCCTTATTTTCACTTTCTCTTCCTCATCTCGGCCGCAGGGGTGGAGAGGCCCCTCTCCGGACTTGGGTCTTCCCTCCTTACCGGTCCACTGGGACCTCCAAAATCCCAGCGCTCGGTGACCCATTGTCCTCCGGTTCTCTGGGACCTCTTGCCTGCTAGGCCTCGGTGACAACTGGGCTCTTTGGGTTGAGACCTGCTGTATTCTGTCCTGGGGGGATGCCTCCATGGACACATAATCCTCTCCATGGGGACTTCCTCCTCCCTTCCAGCCAACTCCCCCCTAAAATGTCTCCTAAACAATTTAAACACCCTCAGCCTTACTCCTGATATTAAGCCTAAACAACTCATTAAATTTTGCACTCAGGACTGGCCCACTTATCCCTTACACAACCAAAACAAATGGCCCGAGTATGGGTCTCGATCCCACACTTCTCAGGGATCTTTATAACTTTTGTGAGCGATCAAAAGAATGGGCAGAGATTCCCTACGTTCAGGCTTTTTCCTTTCTCCATTCCAATCCTGCTCTGTGTATTTCTTGTTCTCCCAATAATGTCCTCCTTGCCTATCAACCCAACCCCACACCTGTCCCCACACCTTCCTGTTCTTCTCTTGATGACTTCGACCCCGCAGATGAACCCCCCCATCGAAACCACCAATTACAAAATCCAGCCCCTTCCTCTGTCCCAGCTCCCCAATTACCTCCTTCCAATATGTCCACCCAGCCTGCAGCCTCCGGACCTTCTCGGGGCCTGCCCCCATGGCACACACAGCATTCAAACTCATAGAACCTGTCCCTGTAGAGGAGGGGCTTGCTCAGACACTGGGTGCAGGCCTCGTGGAACCACTGCAGGCAGCGCCGGCATTGCAGCATCTTGAGGTTCCACTCCCCAGGGCCGCCACAGTAGCAGCAGCTCTGTTGCCGGTTGCTCAGGTGGCCAGCATCCCAGTCCAGCCCCTTCAGTCCATACAGCAGAGAGCTTCATACCCAGCATGGCACGGGCATAGGGACCCTTTCTCAGTGCACCCCCCCCTTGGTGGCAATCACAAAGACACACTGGCGGCAGACCCAGGCTGTGCCCTCTCCTTCTCCAGGGGCTGGGGCCCTGGAGATGTGGCAGTCCTGATGATAAGCGTGGTGACACTTCTCACAGCTGACCAGCCAGTTCCAAGGGACCACAGTCACAGAGCGACAGACACAACAGAGGAGCTCCTCCCCAGGGAGGGCAGCAGGGATAATGTCTTTCCATAGAACCAGAAACTGGGAATCATCCTCAAACTGGACCAGACACACCTCCCGAGCTCTCTGCAGCGTCAAATCATATCCCTAGCTGGAGTCACCCTGAAAAACCAAAGGGCCCTTGACTTATTGACAGCCGAAAAAGGTAGGACCTGTATTTTTCTCCAAGAAGATTGTTGCTATTACATCAACAAGTCACAGGTAGTAGAAACAAACATCAAAAACCTCCATCATATAAGAGAAAGGTTTCTCAAGGATTTCTCGGGGTCTAACTCCAACATATGGGAATCCTTTAACAATCCAATCCTAACCTGGCTCTTGCCAATTATGGGCCCTCTAGTTGGGATATTCCTCTTTTGCATGTTTCTCCCCTGCCTTTTGAAATTTTTACAAACCCAAATAAACAAAATTTCTAACCAAACTTTCAACCAGCTCCTCCTTAGGGATTATCAGCTGCTGCCAACTGCGGGCCCCTATTCACTCCAGGACCATCCGTGGACTACCTAAACCCCAGCAGAGGTTCAGGCCACCCTCAACCCATCCCTCTTCTTTTTCCTTTCCCCCTATCTCTCTTTCCTCTCATGCTTAGGTACCTGCCAGCAAAATGCTATACCAAAGATGGTGCTTATTCCTGGATGCGCTGCATATGGACAGCTGGCTCATCCCCCCTTCCACAGGAACTGCAGACTGGACAACCACACTGGCGGACCTATGGCTACAGGGCACCCTAATGGACTTTACTCCAGCTGAAATCTATACATTTGGTGCAGGGTTTTGGGGTATTCTCCTCTCCCTGGACCCGGCTCAGCCCAGTCTCCCCACCCCCACAATCCGTCACCGCCTTTGACAGCAGGAAGTAGCTGGAAAGACACAACACCCATTTCCTAAACAATATCAAAAAGGGGGGAATGATGGATTGAACCGGTTCTCCGAGGGGGTTCTCCTCCCAACCCTGCCCCCATGCCTAGTTACTGCTTCCCAAAAGGGTCCCACCCCTTTCTGGAAACCGCTCAGGCTTCCGGCATGTGCCATCCCACCGACCAATAAGTTTAAAGGCCACGCGGGCCTCCAATAAGATGCAACACCGGGTTCGGTCAACCAATGGCTACGGGCCAACTCAGCTTAAGCCTGTATTTAATCCCAAGTGCGGTAGCGCGCACTCTCTCTCTCTGATCACCTTTCTTCTGACCCTCCTGCCGCTTGAATAAATCTCTTGGCTGCATGGTTGTCTCCAGTGCAGTTTTTTTGCCCTTCATTCAAGTACAACTACACAGACACAGAGCCTACCAGCTGCAGATTCCCACAAAAAGCTGCAATCCCATGTCAGCAGGATTGGTAAGGAGCCATCTTACTCCAGGCCCTACAGCTGGAGCTAATAGCTCCCGCTGCCACCAGCAAATCAGGAGGAGAAACCGGAGCAGAGCTCTGTGAGTGGTGGGGACATCCCAACAGGAGATGGTGAAAATCCTTCAAAGACTGCCCTAGCACAAGCTCCCGCCACAGTCACACACCTCCCCCCGCACCGCGCTATGAGCCCACCTGATCCTCAACACCCAGCATCGGAGCCTCATGCCAGCCAAGATCCAGGAGACACCCCCCTGCACTCCACCTAGGCTGGCTGCGCTGTCCCACGTGACAAGGGTGGCCCCTGCGCTCCACCTAGACCAGCTGTGCTGTCTGTGTGACAAGGGCAGCCCCCTGTGCTCCACTTAGGCAAGCCACGCCACCCACACAACAAGGGCAGCCCCCTGCGAACCACCTTGACCTGCCTCACCCATTTGCGCAACAAAGGTGGCCCCCTGTGCCCCACCTAGGCCAGCCGCAGCATCCCATGTGCCAAGGGCCGCCCCCTGTGCTTCACATAGGGCAGCTGCACCTTCCCGCGTGATCTGGGCAGCCAGCCGCACAATTCGGCATGACCCGGATGGTCCCCACACTCCGCCTCAGACTCCAACGCCACCACCCAAGACCCAGGCAGCCCTCTTGCCTTGGGCCCCCATGCCCTCCAGTGCTGCTACCCAAGACCCAGAACCTGCACCTCTTTCACCTGCGTGGGAGCTTCTGTGCCGTGCCTCAGAGCCCGGCTACACTCCGGCGCTGCCACCTGAGACCCACGTGGCCCTCCACACCGCCTCAGAGCCAGGGCAGGTTCTGGTGCCACCACCCAAGGCCCAGGAGTCCATGCATCTCACTAGTGCCTGCATGCAATCCTCTGCGCCATGCCTCAGTGCCCGTGTACCCTCAGGTACCTGATACCCAAAGTCCGCACCTGCCTTGGGCCTGCACGAGATATGCAGAGCATGCATCAGAGCCTGGGCAACCTCCAGCGATACCTACAGAGACCCAGAGCACGTGTATACCTCATGGGGCCCTGGAGACCCTCAGCACCTGCACCTTGGAGACCGGGCATCTTCTGGCACAGTCACCCGTGCCTCGGAACCTACATCCTACACCGGGCCTCAAAGTGCGCCTGATGTGCCAACACCCGAGCTCTGGAACCTGAGTGCCTACACACACACACACACACACACACACACCACGCCCCGGTCAACCAGACAGGATGGAACCACAGCCTGCAGTGCACTGACCCAATTGGGTCTACAGGGACCATCAAGAGGTATTATACATAGAAAGGAAGATGATACGGAGGCAACAGAAACACAAAATTGAAAACAGCAAAAAATATGAGAATGAGGAACAGTGAAGAAACAAGAAACACAATGCATCAAGTGAGATTACTGATACTGACCTACAGGAAATGCAAAACAGAGACTTCAGAATTTTGATCTTCAAAATGATGAAAGGCCTCAAAGAAAGTGTAGAGATGAAGGAGGAAGTTGAGGCTCTAAGAAAGAATCAGAAAGAAACACTGAACAAAATGAAGGAGCCAATAAACTAAAGACTGCAATAGAAACCAACTATAGTAGGCTCGACCACATAGAAAAGAGGGTATCACTCCTGGAAGACAGTTCATTCAAAACTGAAAACACAGTCAACAATATACAGAAGATATTACAACACACCCTGGCCATCCAAGCAATACAGGCCAACACAAGATGTCCTAATCTAAGGATAAAAGGCATCGAAGAAGGATTAGAAACACAGACTAAGGGTATAAGAAATCTCTTCAAAGAAATAATTTCAGAGAATTTTCCAAACATAAAAAAGGATTCAGACATTCACATACAGGAGACATATAGAACACTGTTAAGACAGGACCAAAGAAGGACCTCCCCACACCACGTAATAATTAAAATGTCTAATGTAGAGGCCAAAGAAAGAATCCTAAAAGCATCAAGAGCAAAAGAATGGGTGACATACAGGGGTAAAACAATAAAAATCACCCCAGACTTCTCAACCCAAGTCAGGAATGCCAGGAGGGATGAGTATGAAATACTCTGGACCCTGGAAGAAAACAACTTCCAACCAAGACTGATATATCTAGCAAAGCTATCATTAAAATTGATGGAGAAATAAAAATGTTCCATGATAAACAAACACTTAAAGAATTCATGAGGACCAAGTCAACACTGGAGAAAATCCTAAAAGAAATAAATCACAAAGAAGAAAACACAAGCAATTTTAAGAACCACAGGCCGGGCGTGGTGGCGCACGCTTGTAATCCCAGTACTTTGGGAGGCGGAGACCGGAGGATCCAGGTTTGCGGCCAGCCTCAGCTCTCTGTCTCTCTCTCTCTCTCTCCCTGTCTCTCTCTCTCTCTCTACCTAGTGAGGCCCTCCGCAACTTCGTGAGACCCGGTTTCAAAATAAAGTATAAAAAAATAGGGTGCTGGGGGTGTAGCGCGGAGGTAGAATGCCCCTGGGCTCAATCCCCGGTACTGAAAAAAAAAAATTAAAAAAAACCACAGGAGAGAGGTGAAAGAGAGGTGAATTCCACCAGATAGGCAACTAAACAAGGAGATTTGTCAATACATCAAACAGAAAATAGAACTCACAATGAAAGGAAATAAAAATCATATCTCAATAACCACATTGAATGTCAAAGGACTCAACTCCACAATTAAAAGGCATAGACTGGCAATGTGGATTAAAAAGAATAACCCAACTATATGCTTCTTGCGAGAAACTCACCTTCTAGCCAAAGATACTCATACGCTACAGGTAAAAGGATGGAAAAAGATATACCATGCAAACGGAGATCGAAAACAAGCAGGGGTAGCAACACTTATATCTGACAAAACAGACTTTAAGCTAAAACACATCAGAAGAGACAAAGCGGGTCATGTCTTACTAATAAAAGTAACAATCTGACAAGAAGATATAATAATAGTAAACATTTACACCCCAAATGTGGGCACACCCACATTCATAAAACAAAGTCTTCGGGACATCAGGTCCCAAATAGACCCAAACACAATAATATTGGGAGACTTCAACACACCACTCACGCCACGAGATCAATCCTCCAGACAAAAGATGAATAAAGATTGTTCAGTTCTAAAGAAAACCATAGACCAGATGGATCTAATAGACACATACAGATTATTTCAACCAGCAACACCTGAATTCACATTTTTCTCAGCTGCCCATGGAACATTCTCCAAAATAGACCACATACTGGCTCACAAAGCAAGTACCAGCAAGTTCAAAAGATGTGATATAGTTCCCTGCATCTTCTCAGATCACAATGGAATGAAACTGTAAATTAACAACAGGAAAACTAAAAGTAATCGCATTAGTACATGGAGACTGAATGATACACTTCTGAATGAGGAATGGATCAGAAAAGAAATTGGGGAGAAATAAAAAATTCCTGGAATTAAATGAAAAAAAGAGACATAATGTACCAAAATCTATGGGACACTTTAAAAGCAGTGTTAAGAGGAAAATTTATAGCACTGAGTGCCCACATAAGAAAAACAGAAGAAATCCAAATAAATAACCTAATGACACATCTCAAGGATCTTGAAAAACAGGAACAGTCGAATCCCAAAGCCAATAGGAGGCAGGAGATAACTAAAATCAGAGAAGAAAATAATGAAATAGAGAATAAAAAAACAATACAAAGAATCAACAAAACAAGAAGCTGATTATTTGAGAAGATTAACAAGATTGACAAGCCACTAGCTAACCTAACCAAAAGAAGGAGAGAATCAATCCAAATCACCAAAATCAGAAATGAAAAAGGTGACATCACCACAGATAGTGGAGAAATCCAGAGGATCATAAGAAACTACTTTGAAAACTTATATTCCAGTAAAATGGAAAAGATGGAAGAAATCAAAAGATTTCTAAACACATAAAACCTACCTAAATTGAACCAAGAGGATATAGAAAACCCAAATCAACCAATAGCAGGCACAGAGATAGAAACAGCAATAAAAAGTATCCAATCAAAGAAAAGCCCAGGTCCAGATGGTTTTCTAGTCGAATTCTACAAAATCTTTACAGAAGAACTAAAACCAATACCTCACAAACTATTCTGTAAAATTGAAAGAGATGGAATTCTTCCAAATTCTTCTTATGAGGCCAACATCACATTAATACCAAAGCCAAATAAAGATACCTCAAGAAAAGAGAATTACAGACAAATATCATTAATGAACATAGACACAAAAATTCTAAATGAAATACAAGCCATGCGCATTCAAACCCATATTGAGAAAATCATACACCATCACCAAGTTGGTTTCATCCCAGGAAAGCAAGGTTGGCTCAACATACGCACCTTATAAATTGAACTAAAAACAAGAATCACATGATCATTTCAATAGATGCGGAAAAAGCATTTGACAAAATTCAACACCCATTCATGTTAAGAACTCTACAGAAGCCAGGCATGGTGGCGCACGCTTGTAATCCCAGTACTTTGGGAGGCCGAGACCGGAGGATCCGGGTTCGCGGCCAGCCTCAGCTCGCTCTCTCTCTCTCTCTCCCTGTTTCTCTCTCTCTCTCTCTACTCAGTGAGGCCCTCCGCAACTTCGTGAGACCCGGTTTCAAAATAAAGTATAAAAAATAGGGCCGGCAGTGTAGCATGGAGGTAGAACGCCCCTGCATTCAATTCCTGGTACCGCAAAAAAAAGAACTCTACAGAAAATTGGAATAGAAGGAAAATAACTCAACATCATTAAGTCAATATATAAGAAACCCAAATCCAACATCATAGTGAATGGGGGAAATTTGCCAGAATTCCCCTTAAAAACAGGAACAAGACAAGGATGCCCAGTATCACCAATATAGTCCTCGAAATTCTTGCCAGAGCAATAAGACAAGAGAAGGATATCAAAGGAATTCAAATAGGAAAAGAAGAATTAAAATGATCTTTATTTGTAGATGATATGATCCTATATCTAGAAGACCCAGAGAACGCAACCAAAAATGTACTAGAGCTGATTTACAAATTCATCAAAGATCAACCTAAAAAACAAGATCAACCTAAAAAAATCAGTAGCATTTATATATGCCAACCATGAATCCACTGAGAAAGAAATCCAGAAAACAATTTCATTCACAATAACTTCAAAACTGATCAAATAACTATGAATAAACTTAACCAAAGAGGTAAAAGACCTCTACAATGAAAACTATAGAACACTGAAGAAAGAAATCGAAGAAGACCTTAGAAGATGGAAAGATCTCCCCTGCTCTTGGATAGGCAAAATAAATATTATCAAAATGGCCATTCTGCCAAAAATGATCTACAGAATCAATGCAATCCCTACCAAAATACCAACATCATTTTTCACAGATCTAGAAAAATCTGTCATTAATTTTATATGGAGAAACAAAAGGCCCAGAATAGCCAAAGCAATTCTCAGTAATAAGAACCATGCAGGAGGCATAACAATTCCTGACTTCAAATTGTACTACAGAGATATAGTAGTAAAATCAGCATGGCATTGGCACAAAAACAGGCACATAGACCAGTGGAACAGAATAGAAGGTACAGAAACAAGTTCACAAACTTATAGACAATTGATTTTCCACAAAGGTGCTAAACACATACGTTGGAGAAAGGACAGTCTTTTCAACAAATGGTGCTGGGAAAACTGGTTATCTACCTGTAGAAAAATGGAACTAAATCCTTACCTCTCACCCTGCACAAGAGTCAACTCGAGATGGATCAAAGACCTGGAAGTTAGACCAGAGACTGTGAAATTATTAGAAGAAGCCAGAGGTCCAACACTCCATCATATAGGCACAGGTAGAAGCTTCCTCAACAAGACCTCCAAAACACAGGAAATTAAAACAAGAATTAATAAGTGGGATAGCATTAAACTACAAAGCTTCTGCTCATCAAAGGAAACCATCAAGAGCCTAAAGAGAAAGCCTATGGAATGGGAGAAGATCTTTGCAAGCTATCCCTCTGACAGAGGTCTAATATCTAGGATATACAAAGAACTTAAAAGACTTTACACTAAGAAAACAAACAACCCGATCAAGAAGTGGGCAACTGAAATGAATAGACACTTCACGAAAGAAGAGATACAAATGGCCAATAGATACATGAAAAAATGTTCAACATCTTTAGCAATCAGGGAGATGCAAATCAAAACTACTCTAAGATTTCATCTAACCCCAATTAGAATGGCAATCATTAAGAAGTCAAACAACAACAAATGTTGGTAAGGATGTGGGGAAATTGGGGCTCTTCTACACTGTTGGTGGGATTGCAAACAGTTCAACCACTGTGGAGATCAGTGTGGAGATTCCTCAGAAAACTGGGAATGGATTCACCATATGATCCAGCTATACCACTACTAGGTATCATACCAAAGGAATTGAAACCAGAAAACTATAATAATATATGCATACCCATGTTCATAGCAGCACAATTCACAGTGGCCAAATCATGGAAGCAACCTAGGTGTCTATCAACAGATGAGTGGATTACAAAATTGTGGGAAATACACACAATGGAATTCTACTCAGCAATAAAGAAGAACAAAATAACATCATTTGCAAGAAAGTGGAAGGATCTGGAGAACATTATATTAAGCGAGATCAGTCAATCACAAAAAAAGAAGGGACATATGCTTTCATTAATATGTGCAACTTAGGGAGTAGTGGGGACACACAAGGGACTCTGGTTGATAATGGAGAACCCTCAGTGGGGCAAGGGAAGTGGTACAAGGGAAGGGGAAGGGCAAGAAAGAAGTGAATCAGTGGAATTACTATCATAAACAATATGTACATGTGAGAATAAACAAACATCATTCTTGGTACTTCATACGGGTGGGGGGAGGCGGGGGACTCTAAGAGCTGTGTGCATGTATGTTAACATCAAATTGATATTATCACTGTGATGTAAGACTCCAATGCACCAATAAAAGCACATTAAAAAAATCTCTCTTATGCACACTGTTACTGAATTGTAGCTAAGTATTGAGAAAGAAATAAGTTAGATTTCAACATTAGTCAAACATACCCCAAATCCTTTCAGCAAGAACATTTTTACCTGACATATCTAAAATTGGCAACAACTCAAAACATTGGACACTTTTAAAGGCATTAGTGTCTACAAAAAAATGCTTTGAGGTTAATTTTCACAATAAGAAAGCTAGAAATAGCATGTTGCAAGCAGGAAATTTACTTACTATGGCGAATCTCCATTAAATCTATACTGTCCAAATTTCCAGTAATGCTCTTTAGTAACAGTAACAATTTAATGGATATTAATAGAAAATGTATGCAGAACAGAGCTCTGCTTCCACTGGGATATGTATGCAGGCCTCTAAATTAGCTTCCTGCATTGTGTGCTATTTTCTAACTCAGGCATAATAATCACAACTATTTTTATTTCTAAACTATTTTAAAATCAGACATAAATAACTCTAAGAATTTCTGTTACTTAGTTTTTCATAAAGTCACAGAGATGACAAAATATTCACATATTCAGCATTTTGTATATTTGCTTAAGTGGAAAATATTGGCCTCCTAAAAAAGCATGAAGTACATTTACTTTCTTGTATTGTTTAGTTGGCTTTTGCTGTAATCAATTTTACCATTAATTTTCTACTTTAATGCAAATGATATAAAAAATACTATCATTAACTTCAGGCAAGGCGAATTCATAGTTCATAACTTTACACTTAAAGTAATGAAAACAATACATGTGCTACCTCCCAGTGGCTATTCATAGGAACTGCTCTATTAATTGCAAAATAGAGGCTGAAGATGATCATTTTCATCTTGTACTCTTGGAAACAGTTATTCAAAAGTAAACACGTTAGGAACTCTTATGATGAATTGTAGTTGACATAATAAATTTTGCAAAGCAGAAGGGATTGAGATATGAGATCAGAAATAATGAAAAATGTAAACTGACTTTAATATCCCTGATAACAGGCAATTTTCTAAATGCATTATAATAAAGGCTTATCTTTAATATAGGAATGATATTTTATTAATCTTTAACTGATTAAATCTTTGTTTTCAGAACATGAATACACGTACATTTTTTATAACAAGAAATTTTATAAAGTAGATTATGGCAGAAAAGAGAAGATGAAAAACAAAAGACCAAAGGAAGAAACAGAGATTTGCTGGGAATGGAGAAAAGACAGTAGGAAGTTTCTCTACTTTATTGGGGAATTTTATTGGAAGATGAAAGTATATTGTCCCTTTTTCAAGACTTTTATCTATCTTTATAGATTATGCAATAAATTCCAAGAAAAGGCATTTCTTTTCTTAACACTATAAAAATACCAACTGCTATGAATAAACTTTAATATACAACATCATTGGCCTACAATCCATACCTACAAACAAAGAAGGGGGTCACTGAAATATACACAATCAATCAATCAATCAATCAGTCTCTCTCTCTCTCTCTCTCTCTCTCACACACACACACACACACACACACTTAACCAGACTACAGAACAAAGGAGTGGGTCATGAGAAGAATGTCATACTTAGGAATACAGGCATTCTTGTTGAGTACCAAAACAGAGTATAGACAGTTCTTCTCTACAGAGAAAATTATACAAATGAGGAGGATTCTCCCATCTGGGTAAACATCAGAAGAGGGAGGATTTTCTATTGGGGTGCTCTGACAGACACTGCTTGCTACATAGTCCTGCGATGGATGGTTGCTGCTTTAAGCAGCTCCCTAATAACTATTCCATGGTTCCTGCCATGGAAGGTCGCTGCACCAGACAGCTTCCTGAAGATTGTTCTGTGGTTCCTGCCACAGAAGGTCACTGCACCAGGTAGCTTCCTGATCAATAGTCTTCTCTCACGATACCGACACGAAATCTGATATAATTTGGAGAGAATTTAATAATTGGGGGGTCAGGGAGGAGATCCAAGATAAATTCTCCTACCTTATATAGTCAAGGCCTTTCTTATATAGAGGTTTTCAAACAAAGCAAATGGGAAGAAGATCACAAGTTAAGACCAGGGAGTGGCAAGCACAAGACCAGAGAGTGGCAAGGTGAATGGTGAACATTCCAGGGAGAATAGGAGGTCATCAATGTCCAGCTTTTGGTCCCATCCAGTCCAAGGAAGCTTGTCTGCGTGTGGACAATTTCCACTTAGCATGTACATAGTTAAGCCAGTTCGAAATGGTGACCTCATTGCGTGGGCTAAGACGGTCCCCAACAGTTTTCTGCTTGTTTTTGTTTTTAATCAAACTATGTTCCAACTTGAAAATATACCCAAGATTATCAGAGAAGTTTACAGCCAAACCCCCCTGTTGAGTAACTCTTTCAGAAAGCTTTTCTACCCTGATAAAAATCCTCTCCATTACACTGAGCCCGATGTTTCCATGCATCCTATTTCTCTTTGACTTACTTTTACCTATCAATACATCAGTCATCTGTTATGACCCACGGACTGGCACTTTCACAATCCTTCAGAGAGTTTAGCTTAACATCTTCCAGGACTGCTCTCCACTGACTCTATCCCAGTGGCTCTTTCTGGTGCATTTGGACCACATTGTGTCCCCTGTCTCAATAGTGTCCTCAAATTTTCTTACACAAAGAATCACCTGGGCTCTTAATTGATAATGCAGTTTCCTAGCTGCTACCCTCCTCTTTGCCCTATGGAGATTCCTAAGCCCATTGGGCCTGAAAAAGGGACCTCTGATTCTGAATTTTATAAGAATTTAAGATGGTTCTAGAGCCGGGCATGATGGTGCATGCCTGTAATCCCAGTACTTGGGAGGTTGAGAAAGGAGGATCGCAGGTTCAAGGACAGCCTCACCAATGTAGTGAGACTCTCAGCAACCTAGGGAGACCCTGTTTCAAAACGAAAAATGAAAAGGGCTGGGGGTGTAGCTCAGAGGTAGAATGCCCCTGGGTTCAATCCCTACTAACACACACACACACACACACACACACGTTTCTTGGATGAAAATTTGATAGTTGCCTAGCAATTACTTATCTAAATTCTTCCATATATGTAAAGTCATAATTTATTCTCCATCACCACAAACAAAAACCTGAGACTGACCCCACAGAGACAGAAAATTTGATCAAATCCTATAAAGTGTCTTTGACAACCAGAAAACTTAACACATACCAGTTAGTCAGTTTTTTGTGCTTGCCAAACCTGCACATTCAGTCCTCCCACGTATTTGGGATTAGTTGAGCTCCCAGGTAGTAGAATACCTTATGAACATTTTAGTTCAAACAGCCTTTCACTCTGTAAGAAAGTCTGCTTACTTAGTCAAAATAACTATATTCTGATTTCCTATTGTCTAGCTTTTTAAATTTTGGCTTTATGACTCTGTGTTCTATTATCTTTAATTTGGCTTTTTTTCCTTTTTCTCAGAACCCTAAATTTGATCAATTGCCTACCAGGATCAATTGCCTGCTATCTTATTGTTCTCTACCTTAATTGACCTCATTGGAATGGTCTACTTGTTCTACAATAATTGCTATTTCCCCACTGTATAGATGAATTCCAAGTCTTGGCTCATATCAATTTTCCTGATTTGCCATCAAACAGTATTTTTATCATGAATAATCATGACTTTTGCCTTCAAATCCCTGTTGCTTAAGAAAAATTCCTCTCTAGTGGAGAAAAAGTTCTGGAAATTCAAGAGAGAGGCTCTGGTTGCTTCTTGAATCCCTTAAACCTAATCATCACATTCTTAGATGATATCGCCAATAATTACTTGGCAGGTTTCTTTCATGAATTGTTTTATCAGTGCATTGTAATTATACATCATAATGAGGTTCAGAGTGATAAATACACACAAGCACACAGCATTTGTTGTGTTTCCCTCGGGTTCCAGCCCTGATCCCGGCTCCCCATACATAGTCTTTACATTGATACAAATAACTTCATGAATGAACAAAGGGTTATTTGAATAGTTACAATCATTAGATCTCCCCTTTCTCCTCCCCCTCCCCTGCGCTCCTGGGGTTCCCCTTCCCCCATTTCCCTAGTGTCTCTCCTCATTTATCTGAGGTCTTTTTTATTTCCCAGTTTCTCTCTAGCTTCCATATATGAGTGAAAACATATGGTCTTTCACTTTCTGCAACTGGTTTATCTCACTAAGCATAATATTCTTGAGTTTCATCCATTTCCTTGCAAGTGACATAACTGTGTCATTTCTTATGGCTGAGTAGTATTTTACAAAAGTAAACCACCTCTACTACTTAACCTAACCTGGGACTCAGTCTACCAGAACTCCTAGATCAAGATGGCTCCACCTCCAAATAGGAAACACAACACTCTGAACCTTCTGTAATTCATACAAAAATACTGAGGTCTCCAACAATATTTGTCAAGGAACCCAAAGAATACCAAAATCTCCTTTATGAGTCAAGGGTCAGCCTGTGCTTATACAGGGCCAGAATGTAAGAGGTACAACCTCCAGACCAGGAAGAATGTCCCCAAATCAACAACAGCAACAACAACAAAGTTGCAGTGTAGTTAAGGTCCTTATTGAATAAATATATTAGAATAGGACCTATAATGAAATTGTTGACCACTGAAATGAAATATTGTCTATGGTAATAAGAATGGGAGGCTATAAGACTAAAAATCTAACACTGGTGAGCTCATGAACAAAATCAATGCCAAATATAAAACTTCAATTTTACTTTGTAAATAATAGGGAATCTGTGCAAAGCTTTCAGGCAGCTGAAGACATGGAAAAATGTGTTTTCTACAGATTGCTTTGCCAATATTAGACTAAATGGAACAAAGTGGTGGATAGAGGCAGAATGATCCAGTTTTGATGCCACTTTACTATCCTCATTACAAATTAACTTAGCCTGAATGCAGACAGTGGAAGACATTGTATTTATGCAACATTTAGAAAATAAAATCAGTAGTGTCTGACCCAGAAATTCTACTTTTGTGTGTATACTCAACCTATCTATACATAAAATCATTAAAACAAATATAAAATGTTTATAGTATCATTATCAGTAAGAATTGTAAGAATGGACACCATTCAAATACCCACATAAATTGTGGTACTTTTATGCAATGTATTATTATGTAGAAATTAGAAGGAAGATACCATTGCTAAAGCAGCAGCATAAGTGAATCTCACAAAACACAATATTTAAGAAGCCAGACATAAAGTAATACATACTGTATGATTTCATTTATGTTATGTTCACAAATGGGCAATTTAGTCTATGGTGTTATAAGTCAGGTTACTGGTTACCTTTGAAGGGGAATAGAATGGGAAGGAACCATGCAGCTGGTTCTGTGCTGCTAGTGATGAGCTGTCTCCTGGTCTGAGTTCTGGCTACACCTGATTGCTTTTCAAAGATTTATCCAGTTGCATGCTTGGAGGAGAGAATGAATCAAAGCAAATAAAGTTAATCATAGAACACTTTTTTCATTTATTAAATGCTTATTGAATATCTATTAAATACAGCACACATGGTAGACATTACCATAAAATGTTGTGGAAGTTTTGGTTTATCCTTTAATGGACTGGGGATGGCTACATGGGAGAAAAAAGCATTATAATTAAAGATTAGAGGGCTGAGTATAATTTTATGAGGTAGAGATTGAAATGGTGACATTCCAGGCAAAAAGAAGATTATGGCGTAACACGTAATATTCAGGATATTTAGATCATAAAGGAGCTTGAATGACAAGGTTGAACTTTACCAACTAGAAATAAGAAAGATTTGGAGAGTTTTTGAATGGAAGAGTATCATGAAACTAGCGATAGAACAGAAATCATATATGAAATTTTTGGAAAGATTTGGGATACTGTTGTGATGGCCAAGGTGAGAAGCTCTGTGCTACAGTTACTCCAGCAGAAGTAGATGAGCTGACTTTCATCACTGAAGACTTGGCGCCCATTGAGTTTGATGTGTGATCAGATGTGGCAGTGAAAGGGGACATGAAGTCCCTATCACTCATGTGCTTGCCTAAAAAGGATTCTTGGGTCCTACCTCAGTAAAACTTAAGTTGAAGTTCACATGTCTTTATTTTAATAAGTTCTCCCTGTGATTTTAATGAAAACTTAAGCTTGAGATCCATGTTTTCTCTTATAAGGTCCACCAAAACAAATGGAATTGGAAAACCTCTTGTGGAAGTTACTAACCTAAAAAAAAAGTTTAGAATATCATAACAGACTCCCATAGTGTTTTTAATATAACTCTTAGGAAGTGCTGGAACTGTGAAGAATCGACGTGGGTAGATGCTTTGACTGAGAATGCACGGAAGCTTCAGTAAATGCTTCTCTGCTAGCAAGAACTCCAAGGGGAAAACTCCTTTTGTTCTTTAGAGTAAGCAACGGAATTAATTTCAACTACAAATATGCTCTGCATTCTTTTATATCTTCTGCCAAGCTGAATTATTTGATGATTGGAGACTCTTATGAAGAATCTCATTTTACACAAGAAAAAGGAGACATTGGCAGTTCACTGGATGTATGGCCCTAAAACATCTAAGAGAAGAGTCCAGCTTCCCTGGTGAGAAAATGAACAAACTGTATCCAGACGTGGAACCAAACTTTGCAATTATAATGAGGAAAGAAAGTTTCAGCACAACCACCAGTAAAGCCTGAGGAATTATCAGAAACTGCCTTAGTTCTTGACATTTTTATGACTTTAAATTTCATGATACCCTGGCTAATCAGTGGTATTTACTTAAAATCATTGTCTAAATCCCCCCATCAGCCCACTAAACTCTATCAGATGTTATTGGTTTGCCATCTTAAATGACTGTTAGAGGATTTTAAAGGCAATAATTATTGGGTAGAGAAAGTTTGCCTGGATGGTTCTTAAAGCTCTAGAGGTATCAATTAAATACTAAAACTTGACCTCTGAAATCATCCTTAGTCCATTTCCTTATTGTGGCTCTGAAGTAACTCAGATCCTACAAATCTTAGACAGGGAATTGGTTTTTTTAAAAAGTGCCAGGACCATGTATCCTTACTCCTGGGAACATGTGCTTTTCTCTATAGCAAATTGACTCTGAGTGGCAGAAAATTTTATATTTGTCATTTCTCTTTCCAGCCAAGTATTTAAGTTTCTGATAAATATATCAATTTAAATAAGAACAAAATCATTTAAAAGAACTTCCACTAACATTTTCCCATAGAAGTATATTTAAAATACACTACCATTCATCTTTTTAAAGTATACATTTCAATGAGTTTTAACAAATACAGAATTGTATAATCATCATCAGAGTAAAGTTATATAATATCGCATTAACCCAAAATGTTCCCTATGCCACTTTGCAATCAATTCTTAAATATACCCCCCATTCCATTGCAATCCTTGATATAATTTTCTCCCTTTAGTTTTCCCTTTCTCAGAATGTAATATAAATAGAATTATAAAATGCAGAACCTAGCAATACAGCTTCTTTCATTTAGCAAAGTGCTTTTGAGATTCATCGGGTTATATATGTCATTAATTTGTTCCTTTTTATTGATGAGCAATATTCTATGAAATAATCAGGTTTTTTTATCCATTCAAAGTTTATGGGTGTTCTGCTTGTTTCCAGTTTGGGGTGACTGTAAATGAGTCTACTACAAAAGTTTGTATGAAATTTTAATGTGAACATGTTTTCATTTTCCTTAGATACATACCTAGGAGTAGCTGTGTGCATATATGTATGTCACTATCACTATAAAATACATTAAACTGTGGACTATATGACTATAATGCACCAATAAAAGTATAAAAATAATACAATTGTATGTTTAACATTAAAAATTGCTATTACATCTAGGATTACTTTTAAATCGGCATGTTACATTTTATAGGTTTTGGTAAAACACTCCTGGGTCAGATCAAAGGACATTACTTCTCATACCACATTACACAGTCGTATGCAGAAAAAATATTGTTAACCCTTACTTTCTATTATAAACACAAATTAACTCACAATGGGTGTGTGTGTGTGTGTGTGTGTGTGTGTGTGTGTGTGTTGTAGGTATTGGGGATTGAACCTAAGGGCATTCTACCTCTGAGCTACACCCCCAGCTCTATTTTATTTTTTTTTTTTATTTTGAAACAGGGTCTCACTAAATTGTGGAGAGCCTCACTAAGTTATTGAGGCTGGCTGCAAACCTGCAGTCCTCCGGTCTCAGTCTCCCAAGTACTGGGATTACAGGCATGAGCCACCACACCTGGCTCAGAGTTTTGCAGTTTTAGCTCTTATACATTTAATACATTTTGAGTTAATTTTTGTTTATAATAGAAAGTAAGGGTTAACATTAATTTTTCTGCATATGGATGTATAATGTTTCCACCACCATTTGTTGAAAATAGTTGCTTTTCCTCATTATCTTGGTAACTTTGCTGTTCATGCATGTGTGGTTCTAATTTTGGACAGTCTATCTTATAGCACAGGACAGTCTACTCTATCCCAATGAAACGTATATCTTATCCTATGTCAATAACACACAATCTTCACTGCAGGTAGACCATGTCCTTCAAAATAATTCCTTTCTTTGTATTTGCATCTAAATTTTAGAATTATCTTATAAATTTCTAAAAATGTCATAAATCTTTATTGGATTACATTAAACCTATAAAGAAGTTTGGGAAAATCAACATCTGAATATTGAGCTCATCATCATCTCTCTATTTACTTAAGATATATTTAATTATCCTCATAAATCTTTTCATTCTATAAGTACAAATATTACACATATCTTGTCATATTTATTCCTAAGAATTTCATGTATTCTGATGCTATTTTAATTCAGTTTTCTATTGGTCCTTGCTCATTTATAGAAATGCAATTGGATTTTTACATATTAACTTTGTAGCCTGTGACCTATTTATAAAAACTAGTAGTTTTTGGCATATTCTTTCAAGTTTTTCTACGTATATGATCATGTAATTTGCGAATAAAGAAATTTTTCTTTTTTCCTTTTCTAATCCTTTCAACTTTTTTTTTCTTGCCTTATTTATTATCCTGAGAATCTCCAGTAAATGGTTGACTAGAACTAGTGTAGTAGTTAGCTCTTTTGTCACTGCGACCAAAATACCCAAGAAGAACAGCTTAGAGGAGGAAAGGTTTGCTTGGCTCCCGGTTTCAGAGGTTCAGTCAATGGTCAGCTGACTCCAAAGCAGAAACTTCCTGTTGTCCTGGTGTGGGGGAGGAAAGCTGCTCAGCTCATGACAACTGGGGATACAAGAGAGCCAGGAAGGGATCAAGGACAGATAGAGCTCCCAAGGCCACACCCCAGTGACATCCCTCCCCTAGCCACAACCTACCTGCCTATAGTTACCACCCAATAAATTACTTCAAATAATCTATGACTTTATTTTCTTTTTTTTTTTGTGGTACCGGGGATTGAACACAGGGGCGTTCTACCTCCGCGCTACGCCCCCGGCCCTATTTTTTATACTTTATTTTGAAACCGGGTCTCACGAAGTTGCGGAGGGCCTCACTAAAGAGAGAGAGAGAGAGAGAGAGGGAGAGAGAGAGCGAGAGAGGTGAGGCTGGCCGCGAACCCGGATCCTCCGGTCTCTGCCTCCCAAAGTACTGGGATTACAAGCGTGCGCCACCACGCCTGGCCTCCTTTATTTTCCATTAACGAGATTATAGCCATGTTTTGATTATTTCCCCTCTCAACATTTTTTCATTGCCAATACATGAGCTTTTCCAGGGGACCTCATATATTCACACAAAAATAACCACTCAAAATGGTCACCTTTAATTTGTTCAGTCTTTTTTGGGGGGATATAGCTGGGAGGTAGAAGCCCCTGGATTCAATCCCCAGTACCCCTTCCCCCCATGAAATCATCTAGGCCAATTGATTTCCCTAGGAAGATGTTTAACTAAATGTTCATTTTAGTAATATTAATACTATTGACAAATTCTAACGGTGTGAGACATTAGGTTGAGAAGGCTCGAGGGCTTTGGGTTTCCCCATAGGCAAACCAAGGCCCTCTGTAAACAGTAAAAAGAAACTAAAGCTCAACCAATCAAAAATTGCCAATTAATTTTTAACTAGGGACATTTCAGTTTAAACAAATATATTTTCTTTGTGTAGTTTCTGTGAATATGTTATTAAAGTTTCCCCTTGCACTCCCTCGAAGGAGTGCTAAACTGCTTGTGGCTCGATACTGCATGATTCATAAATCTCTGCTGAAAGAAACTAGTTAAAATTCTAATGTCCCTACATTTATTTTTTTAACAATACCTATAGGGATATTTGGGTAATCTATTACTTCTTGAGTGGACATTTTCAGGTAGTGTATTTTGAGGAATTGGTTCATTCATCTGTGGATTGGATTTATTGGCACAAAGTTCTTCATAATTTTCTCATACTTTTATTTCTTATATTGGTAAACTGTTTCAGGATCAGAATTGGGAGAGCTTTGTCAAATAACATTATGTATCTCTTGCAGTCATGGTCGATTGAGAATCCTCTGCTCTACATCCAATAGCAGACATCTGCTTCTTGCCAGTGCAGGATCCTGGGCCCAGCATTTCCCGTCCTCTCGCAGGGGCAGGTGGCTTCGCTTCTATTCCTCCTTGAATGCCAGTGCACTTTTACCTGGGACTTTGGGAAGGAGGATTCCTGGCCACTTCACACGCATTGAAATTTCATTGATTGTTATGTGATGCCAAGTTCAAGGTGTATTTCTAGGTTTCCCTGCTCTCCCTCGATGGCCTACAACATTTATTTTACCCTCTGTTACAGTTAGATATAAAATGTCCCCTAAAGAGCTTACTTATTAATGTTTGGAGCTGATATAATTGAGTCATGAGGGTTGTAATCCCCAAAGTGAATAAATCCATTGTAATGGATTTACCTGGGTGGTACCTGGTAGGCCAGTGGGGTGTGACTGGAGAAGGTGGTCACTGGAGGTGCGGCCTTGGAGATTATATTTGGTTCCTCCTCCCCCTGCTCTTTCTCTTGCTTCGGCCTCCATGATGTGAGCGCAGCCCATGTGCTCTTCCTCTCTCTACTTCCTGACACCATGCGCTGAGATCCGCGGTCCTCAGCCTCACATGGACTGAGCCCGAAACCATAAGAAAACAAATCTTCTTTCCTTTAAGTTATGTGGTCGGCTCTTTAGGTCTTTAGATTGTGGCTGCAAGAATGCTGACCGGAACACCCTCTATCAACACTAATTCATCTTTGCTTAAGCTGGATATTGGAGGGTTTTTATTTTTTCCCTAAAGGTGAATGGCCTGTTGTTTCCACTCACCTCACAGATACAAGATTTTTGACTGAACAAAGCAAGGGAGACGTTTGACCCCTCCTGCACTGTCTTAATGCTTTTGATTTGTATGAGATAGGAGGTTTGGGAACAGGGTAGGTTCTCTTAGGTGTCCTGACCTGTCCCACTGTTTCTTGTGACTACACACTGTAAAAGCCTGTAAACTAAAGTATGCTAGTATTCTCAGGGAATCTAAACTTAACCACTACAAACTGGTCTTTTAAGAAAATGTTAAAATATAAGGTGTTTTGGGCCTTACTCATTACTATGGCAGATTCTTCTCCCTCCTGTGCTCTTATCAAGATTGAAATACTCCATGTGTCCTTTTGCTCTTCCAAGGGGGATGTCACTCTTTGGCCTTTAGTTGACAAGGTTGCCTTGAATACTCAGCTCTCTGATAGTCTTGAGATAAATTGTGGTTTTGTAGATATATGAGTTTTATTCTCGTAGTTGGGATGTAAGCAATGTATTCTCACAGCTCTCTATAATCTAGCAAGCTTAGATAACAAAGAATATATTACTAAACTCTGTCTTTTATAGTATCCAAAAGGTGGGCCAGCAGTTTGTCAACAGGCAATTTAATTACATTGGTAACCATCAAATTAGTCATTTAAGAGTATCTTGGTCCACGATATTGATTTTTGGAAGAACGATGACTTCCTCCATACAGAGAAAAGACAATGAGAAGTTACTAATTAAAGTTGTAGAATGTCTGAAATGGGTTATTGAGTGTGCGGAAGTGAGAATGATATAATAAGTGCCCTGAAATTCATCAGTGTTGGAACTGGGAAAGTCCATTAATGTTAATGAATATGAAGTTAGAGTTAAACAAGACATGGTAAAGATTTTACATTTATTAAAGAAAAGAATCAAAGACATAGGAGGTGATTAATTCTAGTGGAAAGGAAAAACACTGTGAGTGATTGTTTTTTTTAATTTTTAATTTTTTTAATTTATTACATTTATTGGTGAATCGTAGTTATACATTTCGATAATTGTCAGGGTATCAGAAGCATGCATGCACACATGGCTCATTTAGCCCTCCCTCAAATCCCACCCTATTCCCTCCCCCTTCCCTCCTTTCCATGCTCAGCATAGTGATTGACTCTGATAAGTTTGTGTGTATACCTCATGTGCATTAGTATAGTTCCCTATTCCCCCCTCCTGTCTCCCTCAGTTAGGTCACCTTCTTTGCTCAACTAAAGTTTTCTCCTTCTCTGTCTGGGGTTCCCTTCTAAGTCCCATTTTCCCTAGCTTCCACATATTAGGGAGAACATCTGACTTTTCACTCTTTGTGACTGACTAATCTCACTTAGCATAATGTTCTCCAGTGCCCTCCATTTCCCTGTAACACAAACAACAACAAATGCTGGGAGGATGTGGAGAAGTAGGAACTCTAATACACTGTTGGTGGAATTGCAAATTAGTGCAACCACTTTGGAAAACAGTGTGGAGGATCCTCAGAAGAATGGGAATGAACCTACCATACAACCCAGCAATACCACTTCTAGGCATCTACCCAAAAGGACTGAAACCAAACTACCAGACTAATGCATGTGTATATATGTTCATAGCTGCACAATTCACAATTGCCAAACTTTGGAAGCAGCCAAGGTGTCCATCAACAGATGAATGGATCACAAAACTATGAGATATGTACACAATGTAATTTTACGCAGTGATTGGGTTTTGATGAAATTACTCACAAGATTTGTACCACTGTACAAATACCAGACTTCAATTTTAAATATAATTTAGCATAAATACATATATGAAATAACTAAACAGCTTCATGTGTCTCAAACAAAATATATACTCTCTCATATGCACAAAACCAAATGTAAATAAAATTATATGTGTTAATAAAATATCTGCTGCATTTAATTTCTCATCATCTCTACTGTGAGTCACTCTCTTCTATCTTATAAGAGCAGAAATGACATGAGAAATGAGGACTTATATCAAAATTGGTAAGAGGCTTATTCAATAAAAAAATGAAACATATGATGTTATAAACAACCTTTAGGTTTCTGGTTTGAGTGATTGCCTAAAAGCTTGTGTGACTCATGGATAGGAAATGTGGGCTCAGTGACACTTTTGAGGAGTGTGCTGGCACGGCTATTTGTAATGAATCCATTTTGGCCCATGTCTCTGTTGGATCATTTCATTCTAAATCATATGTTGAATATTAATATTTGTGTTTAGGTCTTTTTTTGGTACTGGGGATTGAACTCAGGGGCTTTCTGCCTCTGAGCTAGACCCCCAGCCTTCTTATTTTGAAACAGGGTCTCATTAAGTTGCTGAGGCTAGCCTTGAACCTATGATCCTCCTGTCTCTGGCTCCCAAGTACTGGGATTACAGATGTGCAACACCCCACCTGGCCAGGTCTTCTATACATTTGTAAAATGTTAATTGGAAGTTCTTCAAGCTAAGATGGCACTGGCATGTTAGGTTTCTACATAAGTGATCCAAAACGCAAATCACTAAACTATGAAAGGAAATTTAAGCTTAACCAGTCAGAAACTGACAGCTCCCCTATAACTAGGATCATACGGCTTAACCAATCAGACATGGATTCTTTGTTTTGTTTCTGGGAACACCCTATAAAAGTTTTTCCTACAGATCTCTTGGTGAATCCCTGAACCACTTGGGGTCTGTTACTGCACAATTCCTGAATCACTGTCTGCTCAAGTAAACCCTAAAAGATATAATGTGCCAAAGTTTTTCTTTTACAATAACCAATAAGTTAAATCACCACTGTGCAATGGAACACATTTCTTTAACAAGCTAATTGTCCATTGGGGCTTTTCTGAGGGTCTAAAGAGAAAAGGAGACAGCCACTGCTGTTGGTTCCTTATTGGAGAAAGTACTTATGAATGAAAAACATCATTCAGAAATCTCCTTTGTTGGAATTTTCTGTTTTAAAAATTTCAGAAGGATTCCTTATAGTTATTTCCCAATATTCATGTGAGTCAAATATTCTTCTGAATGTGATTAAAATAGGATATATTTCCTCTATGACTATAAAAACTAAAACTGAAATAAAAAGCTTACCCTTCAATCTTTTCTTTTGTATCCGATTAAAGTACCAGAAGTACATGTTTGAGCTACTGATGCAAAATGATGATTTTAAACAAGTTATGTATCCTTTCTACTTTTTCTTTAAATTTTTTTTATTATAGGGAATTGAACCCAGGGACTTTCTACCTCCAAGCTACAGCCCCAGCTACACACACCTTTTATTTGTTATTCTGACACAAGTTCTCACTAAATTACTGAGGGTTTTACTAAGTCATTAGGTCTTACTAAGTTGCTGAGGCTGGCCTCGAACCTGCAATCCTCCTGTATCAGCCTCCCAAGTACTGGAATTATAGACGTGCACCACCATACCTGGCTAGCATGTGATGTTTCTTGAAGAAAAGAAAACAATGGTGCAATAGTATGTTGTTTTTGTTTGCCTCTGTATTAGAATTAAGGTTATTTGGGGGAAAAATGGATGAGAAAGAACTTTATTTCTGCACTGATAAAAGAAAAAAATACTTTCCAAATCTAAGTCAAGATATTTTTTTGTTTATTTCACTTTATTTTAGTCTTTGTCATGAGTCCATTATAAAAATTTAAAATTCATCAGGTATCTAGGCGAACTGTCCAGAGTACAGAGCATTATGCTATTATGATAAATGGGATTCATTTTAACCCAGAATCAACTATTACTGGGGTTAACTAAAAATCAATTAACTTGAGAAGAAAGATTGAAAATACAACCTTATTACCTGAATTAATTAAATTAATTCAAGGAAATACATTTTTTCCTCAAGAACATGAAATCACAGAATCTATTACTGATATCTTTCCTTTGTGTTTAGTTTGATATATCATTCATTGAAAGGAGCAATCCCTGGTTGGCAGGTGTCCATTTTTATATGTGGACTATAAAGCACAGTATTTAGAATTATAAAGTAATAAAGTATCAAGCAATTAAGAAGCTTTAATTCATATCCTTTTTAATTTTTAGGAAAACTGGAAACTGTGATATTTCTTTTAGAAAACAGCATATAGAAAAAGCTATTTCTTATTTAAAAATGAGTATATTTCCTTTTCTTAGACAAAGATCATTAGGAGAGGCAAATAATTCAATAAAAAAGTGTTCATTAATACTCCTCATCTTATCCTATTAATTAAAAAATTAGTACATTGGCATCAAAGATAAGATGTGTTTATCCCTGCTTGAGTAGATCAGAAAAACTGTCCAAGGGAAGATTGTTTAATCTGAATTTCAGTACCACAAAAAGAATAAAAAAGGGTTTCCAAAGTGAATAAGAAGGATGAGCCATTTAATTGGAAAATTATTTAGCAAAAGAATAGTATATAAGGGAAGTATAGAGTTTGGAAGCACCAAAGTGA
This sequence comes from Glis glis, assembly GCA_004027185.1. Lineage (NCBI taxonomy): Eukaryota > Metazoa > Chordata > Mammalia > Rodentia > Gliridae > Glis > Glis glis. The sequence continues at coordinate 77,378 of PVJS01002038.1, forward strand.
GTTTGGTGTAATAATGAATGGTTTCATATTCCTGGAGTGAAAGGGTGTTGGGGGATGGGCGATGGTGGAAGGTGAGACTGGAGGATTAGTCAGGAGCCATGGAGATGGAGGCATGGAATGTCTCCCTAAGAACTGTGAACATTTCTAGAAGACAATAGAAACATAAAACCTCATTGAAATGAGTAAAATCGCCAAGTAGACAGGTAATATTTGCAAATTAGAAAATAAATATTCTGCATCCAATCTGCACTCCATAAAGTGTGCTCTTTGTATTTCACTTCACCACATGTTTCATGCCATGATTTCATTTGTTAAAGGCACTCCAAATATGCTTTGCAAGTAAATATTTGTGTATGTGTATGAGTATATATATGCATATGTGGATATAAGCATTAATATTATGCACAGACACCATATTATATAATACATTTAGGTATCCAAACACCTATTGATGTTCTTTTTATTCTAATTGCTAAAGAATTTAAATACAATATTTTTGAAAAATGCAAATTCCTGTCCAGCCTCACCAAAATGACATAATGATGAATTCATATGTCATATAATTGATTTTTACTCATTTGAGTAACATTTCCATAAAAATAAGTTAGTATAGTGCTATTATTGCTAGGCTATTTCCATTGTCAGCCACATATATAAAAGTTTTATATAAAATAAGCATGTTCAAGCCAGATGTAGTGGTGCATGCCTGTAATCCCAGTACTTGGGAGGCTGAGGTAAGAGGATCGCAGGTTTAAGGCCAGCCTCAGCAAGTTAGCACGGTGCTCTACAACTTAGTGAGACCCTGTTTCAAAATAAAAATAAAATAAAGTAAAATGGGGCTAGGAGTGTAGCTCAGTGGTAGAAGCCCCTGGGTTCAATCCCAAGTACCACACACACACACAAAAAGAATAAATACACATGTTCAGAGTTAAGTGAACAGAGCTAAAGGCAAAATATTTTAATGAAAAAGGGTAAATTGAAAATACTCATAAAAAATAGTTATTTGAAGATCTACTAGTATCTACTCTCCTAGGGAGTGTTCTCAACAATTACGTTCCCCAAACTGGAAATTGACAGCACTTAGATTCTTCCCACAAGTGCAAATTTTTAAAAATTTTAATTTACAGAAAATGACTCTAGAAAGGACATTTAATTTATTTATTTTTCTGAAAAATTTGATTTCTGATATAATTAGTAAAATGAACAAAATTTTTGAATTTTGATATTTCAAAAGTTTTTATTTATGAAATTCAAGTTGTATTCCTTTCTTTCCACTTCATATGTTTAAACAAACTATAGAAAGAAGAACTATGAAGACCCCAAAGGTCTCTCTCACTCTTGGGAGAACTCACACATTCTCTCTTGAATGCGTATCCCCCCCACACACACACACACATACACTTTCCTAAATAAACCTCTGTCTTTGTCTTTGACAAAAATAAATAAATGAATAGAACTAAAATAGGAGCTCATTATAAGTTGCCAGTCTTCTGTTTGGCAGACCATTCTTTTACTTTATAAAAAGAACCCACCCTGAAATCTATTATATTCTAAAGCAAATGCATTTCAATAACATCAAGAAGAATTTATCTGTATTATTCTCCAAACTGCTGTTAATATTACAGCAGTATGCCTCTCAGTGAGATCCAAAACACTCTTTTCAAAATTAAACTACATTCCATACAGCTAAGAGTATGGTTCTTGGTAAAATATCCACATATTTTCCAGTCATCCATGTATGGATTGACTAAAATATTTACTTTTTCATGCTATTGTTTCAGAAACCAAAGTGTATTTCATGCCTTTCTCCTAAAATTGACAGTTGAGATACATAAAATTGGAGGCAAAATCAGCAATAAAGACATATAACGTGTTCAGAGCTTTGTTCTGCACTTATGGTTCTTGTTCTATCTATAAGGATCCATTCCCCAAGCAAGCCAGCCCATTGTTCTAAGATAACAGTGCCCTCTTCCTAAACTGGGAATGCCAATGATTAAAATGGATAAAAGCTGCAGGACAGTAAAACTTGCATTGGGAAAAAATACATTGGCTAAATATCTGGAACTTTTTCTCCCTAACAATAAACATCACTAAAAAGAAGCACCAATCTAGAACACAATGAATGATTTATCCTGTTGAGAAAGGAAGGGAAATACCTAGGAAGAACAGCCACCTCCTTTTGGGTTGGGAAGGGGGCTCTCTTTAAACTTGAGTTTTAGGGGAACAAGATGATGTTTTCTTTCTTTTTCTTTTGACCTCTAATTTGTTACCCTGGATGGACTTAGAGCATCTTTTTTTTAGATCATATAAAAAACAGGGAAGATAAGAACATGGTTTTACATTGTGCATCTATCAAGTTTTCATAGCATTTGGATCTGGGCTGTTCTACTTGAAATGAATAGCTGTGTTCCTCAAGGAGGCTGTGGTTAAATACAGTAAAGGGAATTGAAGAGTTAGCCATGGTATGCCCACAAGAACACTTACCCTTGATTAAAAAGCCTGGAATAAACTAAGTGGAGAAAGTGCTCAAGGGGGTTTGGATTCTGAATTTCTACTAAGTAATAAGAATTTAAGTTGTTTGCTGTGATCTTTGTAGATGGAGCAAAGAGCCACAAGCTAAGGAATGCTTGAGTCTCTGGAAGCTGGAAAACAGGAAGAAACAATTCTTCCCTAAAGCCACCAGGAGCGCCTGCACCACTTGATTTTATTCCAGCAAAACCCATTTTGGACTTCTGATTTCCAGAAATGTAAATAATAAATTGTGTTACTTTAAGCCACTAAATTTGTGGCAATTTGCTACAGTATATGTAGGAAACCAATATATACAATATATGTTATTCCACACTTGTTACATTTCCTATCCCTGCTAAAAATTATGAACTTTAATTACAAAGCAAGTTAATAAAATTCATATTTTCTGCTAAATCTTCTCTCTAATATGTGTTCCATTTTTCCACTAAAGGCATTTGATGGTTATTGCTCATATACACAATCATTAATTCATCTCTCATTCCTCCTTTTCCATCACCGCAATCCTGTTGTCTCCTATCATCCCACTATGACTAGAATCCATCTATTTTTTTATTCCAAATTTACTGTATTAGTACAAGTTCCATTATTTTCCTCTATGACTATGGAAACATTCATCCAATCTATTGGATGAATATTCTATTGGATGAATATTCTAACTATTCATCCAATCTCTGTTTTTCTCCAATTTTTTTTATTCTGGTCATTTTTGTTGTCAGATTTATCTCCCTTAATCATCATGATTACATCACTCTTCTGCTGTAAAAATCACTGGTTATACATTGCCCATGAAAATAATTGTAAATTATTTAAACTGCCAGAATGATCTATGATATGTTTCCCTGAAAGAGACTTGTACTGCTTCTCAAATCATGGCTTGAAGCCTTCTGGTATTTGGGGGAAATTTTCAGTCATTATATGTTCTTATATTTCCTCTAGGGATCATTTCTCTCCTATTACTTGACACATCCAATTAAAAATATAGTAAATGTTTTCACCATTCCCCATATATATGTTACCCTTCTTTCTCCATCTCTTTATCAATGCTTCAGTCTAGATATTTTCTTCTGAACTATCCTCCAGTTCATTTAATTATACACACTGATACCTAGTACATACTTGCATTTATCAATAGATTTCTTTTTTTTTTTTCTGCGGTACCAGGGATTGAATGCAGGGGTGTTCTACCTCCGCGCTACGCCCCGGCCCTATTTTTTATACTTTATTTTGAAACCGGGTCTCACGAAGTTGCAGAGGGCCTCACTAAGGAGAGAGAGAGAGAGAGAGAGAGAGAGAGAGAGAGAGAGCTGAGGCTGGCCGCGAACCCAGATCCTCCGGTCTCCACCTCCCAAAGTACTGGGATTAGAATCGTGCGCCACCACGCCCGGCTCAATAGATTTCTTAATTTCATTACTTAGGCTTTTCAGTTATTGAATTTCCTTTTCATCAATGTCACTTCTGACACTTCTCATCTTCTTAAAAATATTCATCATGGTTTCTTAAAAATCCAAGCTTGATCATTTTAATGCCTGGATTTTTTTTAGATCTCTTTCTATTTTCTATTTCTTTTCCTAGTGTTACTTCTTGATTATAGATGTTTGTATTTTATTGAATGGCAGGTTTTTTACATGAAAACCTTTAGTGGTCATTTGAGGATCTGAATGATGTTATCTTCCTTCCAAAATTCTTAATTTTTCTTCCTGTAGGCAATTAGCAGAAGTGTGCATGCCCTGAATACAACCAGGAATTGAAGTTATTTAATGGCATGCTCGAGGCTCTGTGAGGAAGTGTGTATTTTTAGTTTACTGTTATTCCTAAAGCACAGTAATTTAGGGGTCCCAGAGGAGTGCCTGAACGCCTCCTCTGATGCAGCAACTGAACTCTGACTCTTTCCATCTCTGTGAGCTCTGTTGAGCTTCTTAGACTGTCGGGCTTCGCAGTTTTGCTCAGATTTTCGCTCTCACAGTTACCACCTTGAAACTGCCAAGTACCTGGAGGAAGAAGCAGCACCAAATGTCATTCTTCCCTCTAGGATCCTTGCCCCTCGTGTCTGCTTTTTCAAGAGCTTCATAATTCCTTCATGTGTATTTTATTTTATTTTTTTTGGTGCATTGTAATCAGACATCATGATGAAGTTTAGAGTGATAGAGGCATACATGCACACAACAACTCGTGAGCCCTCCCCCAGCTCCCATCACACTCCCTTCCTGTGCATGACATAGTGATTGGCATTGATAAATTTGTGTATGTAAATCATGTCCATTAATTTTGTGTAACTCTATTTATCTTGGGGGGAAGGGGATACTGGGGATGGAACCCAGAGACATTCTACCTTCAAGCCATAACCCCAGGCCTTTTATATATTTCAATATGAAACAGGATTTTGCTAAGTTGCTGAGGGTCTCACTAAATTTCTGATGCTGGCCTCAAACCTGCAATTCTTTTGTCACAACCTCACAATTACACGGATTACAGGTGTGTGCCACCATGCCCAACTATGTGTAACTACTTTTATTATATTCGGGAAGTACAGTATGAAAGAAACTTTTACCATTACCAAATGTGGAAGTCTCCTTGTTTTTAACAGAAAGTCAAATCAATGCACAAAGTGGCTATATCATCCACATTGATATCCACTAGTAACACCAAAAGCTGTCAAGGTTGTGGAGCAACAGGAAATCTCATCCATTGCTGATGGGAGTGTAAATGGTACAGCCACTTTGGAAGACAGTTGGGTGCTTTCTTGCATGCACTCATCAGATAAGTATGTGTAAGACCGAGTAATAGCACTCTGTGTAGAAACAAGTGACTTGAAAACTTACCTAACTTTACCAATCTGAAAAGGCTACATACTGTATGACTCCAACTATAGGACATACTGCAGAGACACTGAAGAAATCAGTGACTGTCAAGAGTTTGAGTAGAGAAAGGGAAGAACAGGTGGAGCACAGGGGTTTTAGGGTGATGTAGCTGTTCTGTATGATACTGTAATGGCGGGTACATATTATTCTTTTGTCAAAACCCATATTGAATATGTTGGGGATACTGAGGGGATGTGTGGGGCGCTCTTCTTTGCACTCATTTTTTCTGTAAACCTAAAACTGCCCTAAAATATAGTCTACCAATTTATTATTTTGGGTTTTTTGGATTTTTATGTGCTTTTATTGATAGATTTTAGTCTCACATCACAATGGACATCAATTTGACAGTAACATACATGCACACATCTTTTGGCGTCGCCCCTCCCCCCTCCCCCCAGTACAGAGTACTGAACTTGACGTTGATATATTCTCATATGTACACATGGTCAATGGTAGTAATTCCATTGATGAACTTCATTCTTCCCCTTCCCCTTCCCTTAGACCACTTCCCTGGCTCCACTGAGGCTTCTTCACCATTGTACGAAGTCCCTTTTGTATCCCCACTACTCCCTAGCTTGCACATATTAGAGAAAACATATGACCCTCTCCTTCTGTGATTGGCTAATCTCACTTAACATAATGTTCTCCAGGTCCTTCCATTTTCTTGTAAATGATAATATTTTGTTCTTTAAAATTATCTAAAATAGGAGCACAGACTGTTTTTTCCAAATCAGTATACCATGGAAAGCATTACATTCAAAAACAGGTGAAATATAATTAAAATTATTTTTATATATTATAAACTTAAATATATTTACAAAACAAAACATACAGAATAGTTAATCAGGTTATTTGTTTTCAAAAAACATTCAATCAGTACAGGTTACCAAAATCCATTTTATGTATTTATGTTATAAGCATTGATTTGAACTAATTTATAAAAATGAAAAATATGTTTAAAACCATTTGGGCATTGAGAGCTAGATTCATAAAAACATATGGTTACTTTTCCCAGGCGCATTCAAGAATACACACCAACCCACACATACACAATTTCTTTTCCTGAAGCTTAGGTAATAAACAATCTCTCTTTGAAGCAAAATTAGTCACTTGTTGCTACAATGAGCTATGAAACAACCAACCAAAAGTCTCTGTGGAATACAAAAGACAGGCATTTATTTCTAAGACATCTGCAGGTAGATTCTTGTGTTGTGACAATGTATCTGGAGTGGGGCTTATCAGGTGCCATTGCTTATCCAAGGCAACTCTGTCCTATGTAATTATTAATGCACCATGAACAAGAAAAATAGAGAACCATGCTTTTCAAAATGTTGCGACAAAAGCTCAAGAGAGAAACAAAAGAAACACACAATAACACTTAAACACTAGGGTTGGAACTAGCACAATGTCACTTCTACTGGAATCTGTTGGCCAACACAAATTACATGGTAAATGCCTCCAAACATCACCTCCCCAGCCCCACACACAAAAGGAACACACATCTGAGATAAAGAGCAAAGTGAAGATCTAACATTCTATTTTCTTCTTTTTTGGAAATTTCCAATGCAGTGACTCATTCTTTAGTGGAAATTTCTGTAGCATTCAACTTCCTCTCAGGAAATATATTCAGTCTTGTGAAGAAAAGAACACTCTAACCAAAAAAGGGAAATGTTTATTTCTAATTTTGATTTATTTTTGATGGCAGCATCAACAAGATCCAAGTTGAAAAGTGTTCTTCTAATATCAAAATAGTTGTATTATCTTGCCAAAATTTGTTTATGTTTGTATTTACTATTTGTTTTTGTGAATTTCTATATAAGGTTTTAATTTGAAATCTAAAAATAATTATAGGTATTTGACTCTTGTATTGTTCAATCATATTTTCAAAATACAAAATCTATATATTAAAATGCAAATCAAAAATACACTGAGATTCCATCTAACCCCAATCAGAAAGGTAATTATCAAGAAGTCAAACAATAAATGCTGATAAGGATGTGGGGAAATAGGAACTCTTCTACACTATTGGTGGGATTGCAAATTAGTACAGCTGCCATGGAGGTCAGTGTGAAGATTCTTCAAAAGAATGGGAATGGATCCACCATATGATCCAGCTATATCATTCCTGGGTATCTTTCCAAAGGGACTGAAATCAAAATATTATTGTAATGTATGCATACCCATGTTTACAGTAGCACAATTCACAAAAGCCAAATTATGGAACCTAGGTGTCCATCCACGGATGAATGGATTACAAAATCATGGGATATACACACAATGGAATTCTACTCAGCAATCAAGAAGAACAAAATAATGTCATTTGCTGGAAAATGGATGGACCTGGAGAACATTATGTTAAGTGAGATAAGCCAGTCACAGAAAGTGAAGGGTCATGTTCTCTCTCATCTGCGGAAGCTGGGGAGTAATCAGGATACCAGAGGGGCTTCAGATAATGGAGGAGAAACTTCAGTGGAGCCAGGGAGGTGGTCTAGGGGAAGGGGGGAGGGAGAATCAATGAAGGAATCACTTCCATTGCCATTATGTACCCATGTGAGAATACTAATGTTAATCTCAATATCCTATATAGGGAAGGGGGGAGTGGGGAGGGAGCTGGGGGAAAGCTCACCAAGTGCTGTGTGCATGAATGTCACTATCACTACGAACTATATTATGATGTGAGACTATAATGCACCAGTAAATGTATAAAAACAGACAATTGAGAAAAAATGAAATTAGCACTTCTGGGTTTTGGTCTGCCATGTAAAGGGCTTAAAATTCATCACTCTGACCTAACAAGTAAAAATTGAACAAACTGAAAAATTAACAGCTCTCCTTAGACTCACCACAGAGTGAGGTAACAGGGCTAGCTACTTCCCCAAATATTAGAAAGACAGGTAGATACAGAGAATCACAATGTACCTGAGCAGAAATCCATGAGCAATTGAAAAATTGCTGAAGGCTCAGTGTGGATAGGACCAGAAGAATGAAAACTTCATGGGGATTCAGTTATAGGAAGGCTCGCACACTTCCAGACTGTTACCAGATTCTCACAGTGACAAAAAAAGTCCCCTTGTGCTTCTGTGCTTCTGGCATGTTAGGGGGAAAGAAACCACTATGATATATACCAGAGCATTTTGTTCTTCCTAACAAGGCCTGCCCTCAGGGGTTGGGGGTGGGAAATATCTTACTGAAGTCTAACCTGCTAGAGTTATATCAGAGCTTAACCTCCCTGAGAGAGGGAAATTCTCAATTTCATCTTTGTTTAGTCATCGTGTACCACCCAAGGGGACAGTGGAGAGGGGAATAATAATGAAAAGCATTTGTGAAGTTCATAGTCTAGGGTACAGGAGCAGCAAAAGACTTGAGTCCTGACCTGACCAGAGGATGAGAGAATGCTTTTTCCCTCACATCACCTCAGCATTATATTACTAAACATATATTTAATACAGTTCCTTTTACCCAGTATACCATACCTGCCTTGCAACAAAACATTACAAGGCATACTAAAAAGCAAAATCACAGTTTGAAGAGGCTAAACGAACATCAGAATCACAGTCAGAGTATAGCAGGAATGTTGGAGTTATCAGACCAGAAATTTAAAACTCCTATAATGAATATATTGAAAACTTTAATGGGAAAAGTAGATGACATGCAAAAACATAAAGGAAATGTAAGCAGAGATGTACATTCTAAGAAGAACCAAGAGTAAGTGCTGATAATAAAAAATAACACTGTAAGAGAAATGAATTCCTCTGATGAGATTATTGGTATACTTAAATTGGCTAAGGAAAAAATACTTTAGATTGATGATATGACAATAGAAAATTCCCGAAATGGAAAGTGAAGTAGACAAGACTGAAAAAAGAAAAATGAAACTTAATATCCAAAAATTGTGGGGTAAATACAAAAGGTACTGCATACGTATAATATTAATATCAAAAGCAAAGAAACAGAGAATGAAACAGAAGAAATATTTGAAGCAATAATCATAGAATTTCCCCCAAATTGATGTCAGACAGAAAACCACAAATCCAGGAAGCTAAAAGCACACAAAGCAGGCTAAATTTAAAAAACAAACAAAAAAAAAAGAGAAAAAAAGCACACCAAGTCATACTATAATCAAATTTCAGAAAAAAAACAAAAAAAATTCTTTTTAAAAAAAGCCAGAGGGAAATAATGTCTTCCCTATGAGATGCAAAATATCAGAAATGTGGAAGGAAGTTCTTTAGAGAAAAGGAAAAAGATAGAGGTCAGAAACTGAGATATGCATAAAGAAAGAAAGAACACCAGAAAAAATGCAAATTACTTTACTATCATTAAATTACATTAAATTAAAACTTTCTTAAAGTTTTAATTGATCTATAAAATAATTTGTCCAAAATAATAGTAGCAACAATAACTCAAATTTTATATATATACCATATATATAAATGTACTATATATTTGCATATATGTTGTGTGTGTACATGCTTATGCACAAAAAATGAATGATAATGATACAAAGTGGGGAGAATGAGGAATATGTTTTTATTATAAGGTTGTTATTATAAGGTGCTTGCACTAGATGTAAAGTGGTACAATGCTATTCTAAAGTTAACTGGGATTAGTTGTAAATGTACATTGTAAACTCTAGGACTCCTACTTAAAAATAGAAAGCAAAAGTATAATTGATATAAGGAAGAAGGGAAAATGGAATTTACATTAAAATCACAATATATTTTCCCCTATATTTTCTTTTAGTAGTTTCATAGTTACAGGTCTTAAATTTAAGTCTTTAACCCATATTGAGTTGATTTTTACATATGGTGGCAGATAAGTGTCTAATTTAAATCTGCATGTGACGATTCAGTTTTCCCAACACTGTTTATTGGCAAGATTATCATTTCCTCCATATGTGTTTTTTTGCACCTTTATTGAGCTTCAGTTGTCTAAAGGTGCATGGATTAATTTCTGAGCTTTTTATTCTGTTCCATTGGTCTGTATATCTATTTATAATGCCAGTACCATGCTAATTTTTTTTGGGGGGGAGGGTTGTTTGTGGTACTGAGGATTGAACACAGGGGTACTCTACCACTTAGCTACACCCTTTGTCCATTTTACCTTTTATTTTAAAATAGGGTCTCAATGTTGCTGAGATCAGTCTCAAACTTGCTATCCTACTGTCTCAGCTTTCCAAGTACTAGGATTACAGGTGTGTGCTACCGTGACTGATTCCATGTGATTTTGTTTATTCTCTGGTCAAGAATTTTTTAAATAAGACCTCAAAAGCACAGGTAACAAAGCAAAACTAGACAAATGATCTCATCAAACTAAAAAGCCTCTGCACAACAGAGGAAACAGCCAGTAAAGAGACAACCTACAGAGTTGGAAAAAATATTAAAATATTTGCAAACTCTATGTGTGATAAAGGTTTAACATCCAAAATATATAAAGAATACAAACCGTATACTAGCAAGAAAACAAATAACACAATTTTAAAATGAGCAAAAGACTTAAATAGATATTTTTGAAAAGAAAACATACTAATGGTTCATAGGTATATAAAAATAATGGTCATCACCACTATTCATCAGTAAAATGAAAATCAAAACTACAATGAGATAATATCTCATAACAGTCAGAATGGCTATTATCAAAGAGACAAAAGAAAATAAGTGTTGGTAAAGATATGGAGAAAGGGGAACTCTCATACACTGTTGATGGAGAGAGATATAAATTAGTAGAGCCATTATGGAAGACAATATAGAGGTTCCTCACAAAATTAAAAATAGAATTACAAGATGATCTAACAGTTATTTCCACTCTGAGGGACTCTCTCACATGACACCAGTGTTATAGATTGGGACATGGATAGAACAACTGTGAATCCTGAGGTGAAATTCAGGAGCCCTGTTTCTATATGGGATGCTGAGGGTAGTACATGTTCTGCATAAATGAGCCATTCAAATGCATTTACTCACCCCATGAGATGAGGGCCCATAGAAGAGCAGCAGAGGTCAATACTAAGCAGTCCAGCAGTTACCAAACTAACCACATCCACGAGAGGACATGAGTAGCTCAACCATAGACAATAATACTCCCAAAGTGGCAATGACATGTTCCAAGAAGAGATCCACAGAGAACTCCACTACAGAAAGACTCATTAAGAGACTGAGAGAGCCGGGCGTGGTGGCGCACGCTTGTAATCCCAGTACTTTGGGAGGCAGAGACCAGAGGATCCGGGTTCGCGGCCAGCCTCAGCTCTCTCTCTCTCTGTCTCTCTCTCTGTCTCTCTCTACTTAATGAAGCCCTCCGCAACTTCGTGAGAACTGGTTTCAAAATAAAGTATAAAAAATAGGGCCGGGGGTGTAG